>JANDJT010000012.1:25601586-25613491 GCA_024331685.1 Stegophilus panzeri | reverse complement strand
GACCAACTAATCAATAATGAGATTCGTTGACAACGATTTTCATAATCGATTATTATCGATTTTATCGATTAGTTGTTCTAAAGTAAAGTTATAACATTTTAAATTCTGGTTACATTTAAAAGTAAAAAAAGGTGGTGCAGGAGCATTGTGGACATGTTCATAGCTGGTGCCTGCTTTCAAAGTGAATTGATTAGGCTTATGTCTGTTTCACTATGGTGCCTAACTATCCAACTTGATCAAAGCCTTGCATTGACTGTTTAGATATCTTTAGGCAGTTAAACCACAGCATTTGTTTACTTGGCTCCTTAGCATTTGCAGGAATTTAGCCTAGGCAAGATTAAAAAGTAAATCAAAACATTTCCATTTTGTTTTGGTGAAATATATTTATGGTTTCTTAAAAAACAATTTAAAAAAACCAAACATTTTTGGCCAAATGATGGTTGTCTCTTTTGGCTGTTTGCCAAAATTCAGCCACAGCGACACATTTTCTCAGACCACTATACATGTACCTTTATACTGCATTCAATATTAACTTGCTGATCAGCAAAAACTCACCTCATCCATATGTTTGGATGTAATAATGTCACTTAGCTTGATCTTCAGTCTGGAAGCAAAACATTAACATTAACCAAAACCATGCTAACTATGCTGTGTGAACACAGTAGAACAGAAACCCAGCTATGTTTTTAGTGCATCACCTGCCCATGAAGTCGTCTTTCATGTCTATGTCTTTGTCAAATATCTCTAATGATAAGTCTTGACCAGGGAGATCAGTCAATACCACCTGAAAAGAGAAATTCATGAACTAAGCAAAATGACAATGAAGGGCATTCTGGACTATTGCAGACCTACACATCCCAGCATCTCTACCTCATACATCTCGTTCCAGGTGGGGTTAAGGGTATCCTTAATCACACGGCTTTTAAAGGTGCTGGACCCAATATTGATGATGATATAGGGGTCACTCTTCCCCTTCACCATGCCCCCCATCAAGTTGTCCTTGGGTATCAAATTCTGTCCCTCCAGCAGGTGAATACGCAGCACCCCCTATAGAGAGGAATCATGGGTAAAATAGCATGAGCAATGCTGTGCAAAGCCAAAAAAATTGTTGGCTTATAGTTTACCTCAGTGCCAAAACTGTCATCAGTGGAAGTATGTTGAGGTCTTGAAGAAGACAGATCACTCGAGAGAAGGGACGCGGATACAGCACTTTCATCGTTCCAGAGCACCTAAAAAACCAAATGCCACAAATTATACATTAAGTTTACATATATTAATTTGACATACACTTTTATTAAAATCAAGGTATAAGCTGTTACCCTTGAACTTTAAAACCTCTGTTTTAAATTCTTCTTGGATGGCTGATTTCAAGTATACATATGGGTATCGCACACATGACCTTTTTTTTTATTTAAACGAAGATCTGAACAGGGCAGAGGTACATACAGTGCTGTGAAAGAGTATTTCTTCTGTTTTTGTGTAAAAAAAAAAAGTTATCCAGTATTAACTGGGCCTGTGTGAAAAGTATTTGCCCCCGTAGTTTCTAATTCCCTATGAAACTGCATTCATAATGGGGTTCAGCTGGACTAAACGCAACCAGACCTGATTACTGCAAACCCTGTTCAATCAAATCAACAGCATGGAGTTGGTTTAAAAGTCTTACCCAGTAACTAACTATGCCAAAATTGAAAGAAATTCCAGAAATGATAAGGAAGAAGGTGATTGAAATACATCAGTCTGGGAAGGGTTACAAAGCTACTTCGAAGACTCTGGGACTCCAAAGGACCAGAGTGAGGACCATTATCCAAATCGAAAAACTTGGCACAGTAGTGAACCTTGCCAGGAGTGGACAACCTTTGACAATTCCTCCAGGAGCACAGCAACTACTCATCCAGCAAGGCACAAAAGAGCCAAGGACAAAATCAAAGGAACTACAGGCCTCTCTTGCATCAATAAAGGTCACTGTTCATGACTCCACTATCAAAAAGACCCTGGGCAAAAAAAAAAAAAAGTGAGGCGAAAACCCAGAAGAACATTAAGGCACATTTGAAATTTGACAAAACACACCTTTATGATACTAAAACCATTTGGGAGAATGTTGTGTGGCTTGATGAGCCAAAAGTGGAACTGTTTGGAAGACAGGGGTCCTGTTACATCACAGAATTCCACAAAAAGAACATCATACCTATGGTCAAACATGGTGGTGGAAGTGTGATGGTGTGGGGATGCTTTGTTGCTTCAGGGCCTGGGCAACTTGCAATAGTTGAGGGAAATACGAATTCTGCTCTCTACCTGAAAATCTTAAAGGAGAATATCTGGTCTTCCGTCTGTAAGTTGAAACTCAAGTGCAACTGGATTATGCACCAAGACAATGATCCCAAGCATAGGAATAAGTCCTAGTCCTAGAAGTAAGTGAAAGACTGATCTCCAGTTATCGGAAGAGTTTGCAGTTATTGCTGCTAAAGATGGCACAACCAGATTTTAAGTGTAAGGGGGCAATTAGTTTTATTGCTTCAATAAAAAAAAGATTTAAAAAAATAAAAACTGTATTGTGTGTTTACTCAGGTTGCCTTTATTTTAATTTCCGAAACAATTTAGTATGAGATATACACAAAAACAGAAGAAGTCAGGATGGGGGTAAATACTTTTTCACAGCACTGTATGAGGTTATTTTAAGGACTTTATTTTGCTATTATTTACTTAAGTAAAACAAAACATTTTTAAGGCACAAGCTTACGGCATACTGTATTTATAAATTGCAAAGTGCAAAATATTAGAAATTAAGTTACCCTGAGTATAGCGTTGATGTGAATACGACTGGCTGGGCCAGAATGATTCAGCTGAAACCACTGATCCAGGCTGAGCTGAGGGCTAGACAGAAGGCGAGAGAGAGGGAGGGACAGGTTGCCCAGGGGCTGTACACGGTCATTATCTTTCACCTGGCAGAACATAAACAGAGTGATAGAGAGTTAACTGCTGGCAAGCCATAGTCTCTCTGTGGCACATTTCAACTCAACAAGAATCAAGAAAGTAAGTTTGAAGCATATTATTTTTATATAACAAAAAACTGTTATCACAGAATAAAGTTAATTATCCCTACAAGATTTTCACTCTTATGTTTACTGGCATTGTGATTATAGAACTAGAATGCACAATATATCATACATAATGTTTTTGTAGAAAGCACTAGTGTGTTATGCTAAAAACTACTTTGAGTGCTTGTGGCATTAGCAATGCTGATTCCCTGGCATTCAATTTATTATTAGGTTCTATTCATTAAACAATGATACATTTGCCTTTTCTCCATCTTACAAAACATTATTAAAAGGTTTTCCAACCAGTGCAGTGATATATTCATTATGACTTTTTCTTTCAGGCCAGGAGGGGTAGTGCAAGTTGCATCGACTGCCTGTGTACGCATACATATCAAACGGAGTATACTTTGTAAGGCTATGCAACGACTGTGCGCATATGCTAGCGTATGCGTAAAAAACTACGTATACTTTGGGCTTAACACGTGGATATCCTCTAGCGCATGTGCACATACATGCCAAGAAATTTAACAAAGTCACAAATTGACAGTAACATCATATTTGCTATAAATACCTTTATGCCATGTCACTTCTTTCTTGGAACCTACAACTGAATGCTTATTAGGTTGCCAGTGCTATCATCCGTAATTAGCATTCTGTCTCTGGGGGTTGTCTATCACCTGGATACCCACACTATTAAGCTAGGTGATGTTGACCTTTAGAGTAGGAGGGGCAACATATAATCTGGAGAAATAACATGGTGATGCTCAGGTAGTTTCAGTGCAGATGTTGTGATGTGGCATGCTTCTCAGTAGTGCCCATGAGGATGAAAAATTCCTCATGGAATGGTACCTTAGAGTACAGGCTGTTTGTAGGCCATAGTGACAGCCTTTCTCAACCAATGGGCCAATCTTTACTTAGACATTGGACCACCCTATGTCCTTGCACAATGACAGATGAATAACCTGTTAGGTTCAAATAGTACCATCCGGGAGTCTTGTGAGGTTGTGTGCAATATGCCATTGTCCGATCGTGCCAACTAACTATCACAGATTGCTGATAGTATCACCTATAGTTTGGAGGGGTGTAGGGGCACTGATGCTGAAAGGAAAAGAAGGAGGTATGGCCATACATCGGTAACGTGTTGTGCACACATCACGTCATTACAGCAGAAAAAAATACCAGAAGCTAGTTACAAGTCAGCTGTTGCATGCTAATCACTTGCATTAGCATTTAGCCAGCTACTTTTATTAATTACCCATAAACAGGGTCAAGAATGCTCTTGATTCAAGAATTCAAGATACTGATTCTTGTATAACCCTTATGAACAACAGGCTCTTTCAGTTTCAAAATTTAAACCATCATTCATGTTTTGCAAATAAAGACTGCTTTATCTAAAATGCATCAGAGAAAGATATTTTGTTTCTCTGCTCTGATGTGAGACAATATAGATTATTAAGGTTCATATTGGACTACAAAACATCATGAGACACATCAATTTATTTTTTTTTATCAATCTTAAAGCTGCAGAAACCACCTTTTCCGACAGACATTTAAATTGTAAGACTTGACAGTCATCATGATAGTCATCTATCTGCGATTCCCAATTGTCAATCGTCTTAAGCCTAATGTCCAGTACAAACTGGACACAGCAGGGAGTATTCTGCAGATTGATCTTCCTAGAATGCTGCAAGGTCAAATGACTAAGAATAAGGTTCAGCCACAGGATCTCTTCCCCATAAACATCTGTCTACCAGCACATGCAGGGCAAGTTTACAAATAGCTTGTTTTCAGTGATACCCATTTCAGATCAGCATCCTGTATGGGTTGGTACAGGGAGGTCTTAAAGAACTCCAACACATTGGGCTCCTGTGAGAGTTACTCTAAAAGGCATTTTATGATATCTTCCTTAAAGGAAGTATGTGTGTCATAAAATACTTACAATGACTTAACAACAGTATATATATATGTATCTTTTTTTGCCTCCTAGGCCTCATTAATATATCATTAATAGATGTGATATTCTTTTGTGGAAAAAGTAAGTACACCCTTGGCCTCAGAAGCTAGTATTACCCCCTTTATACCCCCTACTTTTAGGCATTTTGGATAATTGTCCACAAGTCTCTGACCACGGCTTGCTGGAAATTCTGACCACTCTTTCATGCAATATTCTTTCAGTTTCAGGATGTTTGAGGGTGTTCTTGCATGTACTGCCAGTTTCAAATTCCCCCACAACATTTCAATGGGATTCAAATCTGGGATTTGACTAGGCCATTCCTTGGTGGATTTGCTAGTGTGCTTAGGATCATTATCCTGTTGAAAGCTCCACTTTCTGTTCAACTTCAACTTTTGGACAGATGGCCTCACATTATCTTCAGGCACTCTTTGATATGATGCAGAATTCATAGCTGAATCAATGAATGCAAGCTGTCCAGTCCCTGAGGCAGTGAAGCAACCCCAAACCATAAAATTTCCACCACTGTGCTTTACAGCTGGTACGAAGTGCTTCTAGTGAAGAGCTGTCTTTTGTCTGTACCAAACATGTCTGCTGTTACTATGGCCAAACAACTCTACCTTTGATTCATCTGTCCAGAGCACATTATTCCAAAAGGTCTGGTCTTTGCCTATATGCTCATTGGCAAACTGTAGTCTTGCTTTAATGATCTTTTTAGGCAGCAAAGGCTTTTTCCTGGCACACCTCCCATGCAGGTCAAAATTGTGTCAAAATATCTCTTTCTGATTGTAGAAGCATGCACTTTGACACCAACAGTTGTGAGACATACTAGCAAATCCTGTAATGAAATTTTGGGGTTCTTAGAGACTTCTTTTTGCATCAGACGGTCTGCTCTTGGGTTGAGTTTGCTGGGATGGCCAGTCCTTGACAAACTGGCAGTCGTTTGAAATCTGTGCCACTTGTAGACGATTTTCCTTACAGTGGAATGTAATAATAATTACATTCAAATAATTTGGAGATCTTTATAAATCCCTTGCCAGAATCATATGCATCCATAACCTTTTTTTTTTCTGAAGGCCTTATAGAACTCTTTAGATTTTGGCATGTTGACACCACACACCTGAATAACAAAGGAAACACCAGACACTAAATATGAGAGGGGTATAAATAAGACAGGTTCCACTCCATTTTTTCACATGACTGTAGGTTATCTGTGTTCTGTATTGTGGGTTTTTTTTTTTTTTTGTAGTATTAGGTTTTTATGCTGTCTCAACTGTCTAATTTATCCTGCTCTATATGATATGATAGGATAGATCATATCTAGTAGCCAAATACTAGGACAAACCTTGGGATTTAATGCAAAATTTAAATAAAATAAATAAATAAAAAACACACAAAAAACAAGAAGACAGTCAGAAATTACATAAGAAGTTTCCGGTGTTTTAAAAAACATGAGGGTCTTGTGATTTTTCTGACATCAGAGGACAGGGGATGAAAGACACCAGAAATTCCTCTATGTAATTTTAATGCATAAAGGTATTAGAATGTTGCCTGTGATATCTTCTTTATACTGGGATAGGAGTTAAGATTGTGTTGCACTGCACTATGGAACCATTAGCCCAGCTAAACAATGCCTTAATGGACTTCCATACCTGGATATCAATGTCCTGTTTGTGTGGATCTTGGATGAAGAATGTAAAAGCATCTTCCCACACAGGATTAACCGTATTCCAGCAGGTCTACATGAAAACATGGAGGTAGAACAGAGTAATAAAAAATAATCATTATAATAAGTAAAAATAAGTAATAATAAACCAGTACCTCTGTAAAATATAACCACTACCTTTGCAAGCTTGCTGAACACATATGTGCTCTATTTTGTAGATCATGCAATATGCACAAAAACAAGACAAAAGATCATGCCATATATTTTTTGTGTCTCCACGACTAAAAACATAATGTAGGTGGTAACGGCACTGCAAGTGGTAACATGGCACAGAGCTGTGCAAATATAAAACAGGATTGGGTACAGATGAATACATTATTAAGAGGTGTGGGTAGGCATGCAGCTGTGATATCTAACCATATCAGTTCCTCTCATTCCTCTCAATATGATTTGGGGGCCAGATGTAGTAAGCTTTTTGTGCTTGTTTTCAAGTACAAATCAACGACTTTCTTCATGAAAAAACTTGCTTGTTATATACAACCCTGCCATTGGAGCCTAAAGGCACAATTTATGTGCTATGCACACAGCAATACGCACAAACTGGCCTCTTAACACAAAAAAAGGGGTGAAGAAATAGAAAGAATTCATGTTCCATTCAATGTACTAAACCTTAAAAAATAAGCGTCAACCAGTTTGGTGAGTGATTTACTGTCTGTCGCTACTGGATTTAAAAAGACTTAAGGTCAGAAATCATTACATAACTGAGACACACCTCAGTGGCAAACTCTGCCCCACATGTGTAATGCACATACAACTGTCCAAACAGCACATTAATCTGTAGTTGCATTTGAGGTCTGAATACTGAATACTGCATGTCTAACTCAACTCTGAATCCAGCTCTTTTGAAAACAGGTTTAAAAGTAAAGTATCAGAAAGGTCATGAGAGTAAAAAATAAAAGTGTGGCACAACTCTGACATTGAAACTGGAATCTGTCTGAGAATGCTACTGGCATCCTAACATTGATATTGCTGGCTATTAGTTAAATACATTTTAAGTGTATATGAAAATAGAATAGATGGAGAGTTTTTATGGAGTGCCTCTCAACTGCTGTTGATGAATTTGAACAGAAAGCAAACACAAAAAAATTGTCTTGAGCCCAACCAAAACAGCAACACTTTGGCCTTGTTCATCAAATTATGCTTGCACTGGAAAGAAAAACTGTGTATGTGTTTGTATCATACTCTGCTTTCTCGGGTAATGTCCTGCACAGAAAGCTGCACCATTGGACTGGGATCTTTACTGCCTTTGTTCATCTGAAATTGATAACAAGAGAGACTTTTAAATGATGTAAACATATGAACACAACTAAGTTGTCTGTTTTTTGAAGAGGTTGATGCTATCGGTTTTACAAACTCCTGTTCCAACTAATCCCCAGTCAATGTTTTGTCCCATGTATACTTTGTCTCATTTGTGTCTTGTCCTGTTATAATCCCAGTCTCTATATTTCCCCAGAGAAAGGATTAGTCTCAAAGATCTGTCTGCATGAAGAAGAAAATCAACATATTTCTCGCTTCACAGTATAAGTTACAGTACCTTCAACCATGGAAAAAAAGCATTCAGGATGTACAAATGAATGACAACTTAAAATAAAAAACTAGTGTAATTTTGTTACTATGGTTTGGAAAAACTTGGGTCACTACAAATCAATACAAAATGATAACATTTCTATCCAGGATCACAATACCCCCATACACAGGGAAAAAGGGATCACTGAGTGATTTGACCAGTATGAAAATTATATTAATTACATGCTATGGTCTTCACAGTCAGCAGATCTCTAACAAATTGAACACCTATGGGAGATTTTTGACTGATATGTTAGACAGAGCTCTCTACCACTATCATCAAATAACAATTAAAAATGGTGTTCATTCCTCCAGTGCTGTTCCAAAGCCACATAGAATTTGTGTGAAGACACACTAAAGCTGTTCTGGTGGCTTGTGGTGACCCAACACTGTATGTTGTTTTTTCCCCTTTAATTTGTCACATATCTTCATATAGTCCAGGAAATATAGGTAGCTTTGTTAACAAGCAAGGTAATTATTGAAGCATTTTAACTTCATGAATGAATGAAAAATAAACCAATAACACTGTGCTAATTCAAAAAATATATCCCTATATATGTCACTTTTAAAGTGTCATCTTGTTGCTTGTTTCTTGTTCTAATAAGGTTTTTAGTTTCACAGGTTTTTGCCTTGTTTTTCGGCTCTGAATGTGAATTAACTCTACCTCTTAAAAGGCTTTTGTTGCTGTATGTTTTGTTGCTATATGATAGCAGTATCTATGCAATGAAAAATTAAATAGGGTCTCCCTGTAAAAAACTTCTAGTTTTTTTCTTATTTTACTCAGTGAAACAATGCATGACATTCAAATAAAAACATCCAGTACAAGAAAATAATACTAGCTAACATTGCATATTAGTAAAACAGTGAGAAACATAGCCACACAGACAGCTATTAAGAAGTATTTATTTAACTGTTATATACAATGGAAAACAACTTAAGCACATGAAACATGAAGTGAAAACTGTGACTCACAGGAAGCGCCTCTGCCTTATCCAAATACACTGTTAAGATGGCTGATGAGGGGGGATCTGCAGTATTACTCAGAACTGTTTCATTTCTTTTCAGAACCTGAGACAGAGAAAGAAGGTGTGTGTGTGTGTGTGTGTTAAATCAGAACACAAAGACATGCCTCAAAGTTAAACATCTTGCTTCACTACTGTTTAACTATTTAATATAGGTGTGTTTGAAAGTGTATACAGGCATTCACCTGCTCCAGAGTATCAGTGGCATCCAGCAATGTCAGCCATTCCAGTCTGAGGTGAACACGCCCTGTAGGAGCATCCTTCAACGTGAACCACTGAAGAGGAAGAACATTAGCCCTTTTGTAATTGAAATTAAATTTGAATTAATTAAGAAAGTGATAAGATGAATAATTAATGACTTAAGACAGATGTGCTGTCATCAGTTACTCTATACAATGGTGCTTGAATGTTTGTGAACCCTTTAGAATTTTCTATATATCTGCATAAGTATGACCTAAAACATCATCAGATTTTCACACGAGTCCTAAAAGCAGACAAAAAGAACCCAATTAAACAAATGAGACAAAAATATTATACTTGGTCATTTATTTATTGAGGAACATTATCCAATAATACATATCTGTGAGTGGCAAAAGTATGTGAACCTCTAGGATTATCAGTTTAATTTGAAGATGAAATTAAAGTCAGGTATTTTCAATCAGTGGGATGACAATCAGGTGTGAGGGAGCGCCCTGTTTTATTTAAAGAACAGGGATCTATCAAAGTCTGATCTTCACAACACATGTTTGTGGAAGTGTATCCTGGCATGAACAAATGAGATTTTTGAGGACCTCAGAAAAAGAGTTGTTGAAGTTCATGAGGTTGGAAAAGGTTACAAAACCATCTCTAAAGAGTTTAGACTCCACCAATCCATAGTCAGACAGATATCAGGAAATTTAAGACCATTGTTATCCTCCCCAGGAGTAGTCAACCAACAAAGATCACTCCAAGAGCAAGACGTGTAATAGTACGCAAGGTCACAAAGCAGCCAGGGAAACTTCAAAGCAATTAAAGGCCTCTCTCTTAGTCCACCATCAGGAAAACACTGAACAACAATGGTGTGCATGACAGGGTTGAAAGGAGAAAACCACTGCTCTCCAAAAAGAAAATTGCTGCACGTCTACAGTTTGCTAAAGATCACATGGACAAGCCATAAGGCTATTGGAACAATATTTTGTGAACAGATGAGACCAAAATAGAATTTTTGGCTTAAATGAGAATGTTTATGTTTAGAGAAAGGAAAACACTGCATTCCAACATAAGAACCTTATACCATCTGTGACATATGCTGGTGGTAGTATCATGGTTTGGGCCTGTTTTGTTGCACCTGGGCCAGGACGGCTTGCCATTATTGATGGAACAATGAATTATATTCTATACTATACTAGCAAATTCTAAAGGAAAATGTCAGGATATCTGTCCATGAACTGAATCTCAAGACTGATCAACAGTTACCAGAAATATTTAGTTGCAGTTATTGCTGCACAAGGGGGTCCCACCAGATACTGAAAGCAAATGTTCACATACTTTTGCCACTCACAGATATGTTCATGAATCATTTTCCTCAATAAAAAAATGACCAAGTATAATATTTTTGTCTCATTTGTTTAACTGGGTTCTCTGAACTTTTAGGACTTTTGAAAATTTTGATGTTGTTTTAGGTCATATTTATGCAGAAATATAGAAATTTCTAAAGGGTTCACAAACTTTCAAGCACAACTGTATGTGTGTGTATGTCTAGAAAACACATACACACATGAGAAGAGCAACAGGTGAAAGCTCATCAATATGAATATCAATATGAATTATGTTATCTTCTAAAAGGATCTCACCTCATCAACAATTTTAGCCTTCTTCACTATTCCCAAATCCATTTTAGTTCTGAAAATAAACACAAAAATACAGCCCTGAAGGAACTCCAGCCACTCCATTTCTTTAGTGCTATTGTCAGAAAACAATAGCACTATTGTTATTCACTTATTTAGTGCTATTGTACTACCACCCTTTACTGTTCACATTTCTGTCTATTGTTCTTCTCAGGATTATTATTATTATTTTATTTATTTATTTATTTATTTTCAAGGTTTCAGGGGCTTTTGGGGCACTTAACATGCTCAAACAATTTGCATATACGTCAGAGTCATTGGCCATTAGGCAAAAGGTAGTACATGGGCATGGTGGGGGGCACTCTGCGGCACCCCCTGTTACAGGGTGCATAAACTTGGAGCATATATCATACATACATGTACATATATGTATGAAACCCAGTAAATGTATTGTTCTCATCAAAACAAACAACTTTCACACTGACACTCACTAGCTCCGTCCAACAGGAAGTCAGATATTTTGGATTTTGTGAAAAGCACATGCAGCAAACTTTTAAATACTCCTAGGGGATTCATGTGATTGTCACCCAACTGTGTCAACATTATGTCAAGACATGGATGATGCTAAATTGCATATGTACAGTATCTCACAAAAGTGAGTACACCCCTCACATTTTTGTAAATATTTGATTATATCTTTTAATGTGACAGCACTGAAGAAATGACACTTTGCTACAATGTAAAGTAGTGAGTGTACAGCTTGTGTAACAGTGTAAATT
>JANDJT010000012.1:25580949-25591291 GCA_024331685.1 Stegophilus panzeri | reverse complement strand
CAATTTGGTTTGTATCTGTCTGTACACAGAGGTACAGACAGCTGCTGGGATCGGGAGCCACTTCTGTTCCACTCTTTATGTTCATGGGGTCGGTTATATGTCTCAATGATGTTTCACTATGCTTGCCTTGGACTTTGGACTATATTCTAATTGAGGACAATGACACGCTATGTCTCATTGTTAACTTCTAGGTGTCTTCCATCTTCATGAAATTTTGGTGAAATCATTTAAATGTAATCTTATGCTTATGTCTTATGCTTTCATGAATTAGTGATCTTCAACAATTCTATGACCATTGGGAAATTGAAGAGGGTCAATATATATTTATATATCTAGAATAGCCTCCTCCTACATATTAGATCCTGTGACTCGATTGAATGTTTTAAATCTATGTTGAAAACACATCTCTACTCTGTTGCATATAATTGTCCTTAGATGCATGGAGATTGAATAGTGATAAGTTTTGTGTTTTATTGTGTGTGTTTTGGTGTTTTGTAATTTTGGGAGTGTAAAGTACTTTGTTCAACTTGTGTTGTTTTTACATGTGCTATAGAAATAAATGTTGATTGATTTATGTTTACGTTCTCTGTCAATGTTTGTTTTATTTTTCTTTTCTTTTCTTTGAGATTTTCTAACAACTAAAAATATATTTGATGGATGACTCCCCCTCTTACTGCAACTGACTGTTTTATTATAGCAAGTGTTGCAAAGTCAAGAAAATCCTACAGAGAGGGACTTCCAGTTGGAGGAGTGAGAAGTTTCTGCTCTGAGTAGTGCTTCTGGTTTTACCTATTATTTCTATTTGTTTGCATGTGCGACACACCTGGCATCTTAGCACAAGGTTAATTTGCTTTTAATTAAGTCCATTAGAAAGCCAATATGAAAAAGGACACTGCCGAACAAACTATGCAAGCAGCAGACATGACTGCACTGGGCCAGGGTGATGATATCCACGAGCTCCTCGGTGGTATCAGATTGGAGGTTGCTGCACTCAGAGTGGAGATTATATACACAAGGTGAAATCCTCTATTTCGGCTGTGAAAACATCGCTGCAAGCACAGGAGCAAAAGCTGAAGGAAGTTGAAGAATCCCTCACTGAGGGGGCACTGACGAATCAATCCAGCACTGACGAAGGACAATGAAAAAATTAGGGCAAAATGTGAGAATAATCGGCATTCCTGAGCACTCTGAGGGCGTGTGCCCATCCGCATTTGCTGGAGAAGCAACGAAACGGTGGTTTAATACATTGTTGACTGTTCAATGGATATATACAGACTCTTCCTTGTTTCCATAGGACCAAACTCACTTGCAGTGTCCCGTGAATAATGGTACTTATGGACAGTAAACATTACAAGCAATGCATTTTGTGATTCAAGTCAGGACAGTAATTGCTTGGTGTTGTTCTGGGTGCTTGCTCATCTATGTCATATCACAGCCAAACCGTGACTCAGTTTCCCAGGAGGCACCGCGAACTACAAACATGGCCGCTGAGGACCTCACTTCCCACACACGCACACGCTCGCCTTCCCCGGAGTTCTAACCTCAGAAACCTGCACCTAATCACACACACCTACTCACAGCATAAAAGGAACTTTGGGAACATTCAGACGGCGCAAAGTAAACATTCAGTAGACTTGTTCTCTGCCGTTCTCCAAGCCTTTTCATCGTGTTTTTGACAAGTGACTTTTACCATTGTTTCTGCTCTCGACCCCGATTTCTGCCTTGCCTTGTTTTGTTTGTTTGCCTGATCGCCTGACCCCTGCTTGTTTCACGACCACAAACTTTGTCTTTCCCCTTTGGATTATATTGCTTTGACCTGCAACTGCTTCTGTCTCCGCCTACGAAGCGTGACAATCTATAAGGGTGACGACATGCTCTTTACATTGTTTCCTACTTAGTGTGTAGTCAATAATAATAATAATAATAATAATAATAATGTTATTTATTACTGTTATTACGGTTATTGATTATATTTTATTATTATTAATAATAATAATACTTTGTCAATTCAGTCCAACAGAGCAGTCCTCAATTAGAGTTATTCAACCTTCAACCTTCCAAATTTTCTGTAGTTACACAGGATATTCTCTTTTTTTTTCTTCCGTACACCATTCATATGGTTGTATATTTTTTTTGGTGGATAAAAGACTGATGCCCTTTATTTTATCAAGTGAATATCATAGTATGGTCATATCAGATCTTGTTCATTTAAGCTCAGTTTCCCCAATCACCATTCATCTTTTAAACCCTGGAGGTTGAATTCCCTCCTACTGATGGATGACAAATGTTTTAAATTTCGATCCAAAGAGATAGCTTTCTTTTTGGAGACAAATGATGTACCTGACATTTCAAGAGATATACTGTGGGGGCTCTTAAAGCATTTTTGCAGAGAAAAATTATTTATTTCTTTTCCCATGCCAAAAAGCAGGAGATTTCAAAGCTCAGAGATGCAATAAGCATTCAAAATAAACTCAGTGATGTGTGTGGGTAGTGAAGGCTAGCCTGTCTGGTCCAATCTCACAGAAGAGCTACTGTAACACAAATTGCTGAAAAATGCTGGCTATGATAGAAAGGTGCCAGAACACACAGTGCATTGCAGCTTGCTGTGTATGGGGCTGCATAGCTGCAGACCGATCAGAGTGCCCATGCTGACCCCTGTCTAACACCAAAAGCACCTACAATGGGTATATCACCATCAGAACTGGACTATGGAGCAATGGAAGAAGGTGGCCTGGTCTGATAAACCACGTTTTCTTTTACATTATGTGGATGGCCAGGTGAGTGTGCATTGTTTACCTGGGGACACAATGGCACCAGGATGCACTATGGGAAGAACGCAAGCTGGCGGTGGCAGTGGGATGCTCTGGGCAATGTTCTGCTGGGATGCCTTGGCTCCTGGCATTCATGTGGATGTTACTTTAACATGTACCACCTACATAAACATTGTTACACCCCTTCATGGCAATGGTATTCCCTAAAGGCAGTGTGTCTTTCAGCAAGATAATGCAACTTGCCACAAAAATTGTTTGAGGAACATGACAAAGAGGTCAAGGTGTTGACTTGGCCTTCAAATTCCCCAAATCTCAAGCTGATCGAGCATCTGTGGGATGTGCTGGACAAACAAATCTGATCCATGGAGGCCCTACCTCACAATTTACAGGACTTAAAGGATCTGCTACTAACATATTGGTGCCAGATACCACAGCACACCTTCAGAGGTCTTGTGGAGTCCATACCTTGATGGGACAGACCTGTTTTGGCACACAAGGGGGACCTACACAATATTAGGCAGGTGGTTTTAATGTTATGACTGATCGGTGCATATACACGGTATTTAATGCTAACAATGTTATGCTAACAAAATTAATAATATTTTAGCAAATTTACTTAAGTTTTTGAGTGTTTTACATTCCAGAAAGATCAGAAAACTGCACTGCATGCTACTGGAAGCAGTGCTGATGCAAGTCAGACTGGGGTTCCTCAAGCGCCATTTCATAATAATGCCTGTATGATTTTTTAGGAAAATATTATTTTAATAACAATGAAGAACAGTAATTTAAGAACAACTAAAAACATCACAATGGATGTACAACTTAATATTTTTTAACTCAACAAGCTTTTAACCGGTTAAAATAATATCATCAAATTGTCCCTTTATATAACAATTATTTCTACTTGACTCACTTGAGTCCTGGAATGTCCAATAGGTTGGTTAGACCAGTCCAGTTGATGTCCAGCTTCTGATAAAGAGGAGAAAAGGGAGAAAGTCTGATGAGGAAGAAAAGAGGGAGACTTGGCACTTCCAGAACAGAATAATCTATATTAACAAGATCAAGGTAGGTACATAATAGTACGAAAGTGCAGCACTGATATAATAAAAGACTAAACTAAATCAAGTACAGACTTCTGGAAAATGATTACGATGAAAAGATGAAAGGTATAGATGGCTGCAGAGGAGATGTAAGTGTACAGGAACTTACAGGCCTACGGATGAAGAACATAGTGAGCGCTCCTACAATGGGCACATTGCCGATCAAAGGCTCCAAAATCACTCTCATCATACCACTCAGCTGAGAAAGACAATGTTAGAAGAATATTCATTCACCTTCATGTAATTACTCTACTCTTGGTGCAGTAATTATAGTTTATTCAATAATTACAATATAGCAATAGTAATTATGGTAATTACCGTTTGATACATGGTGTGATGTTTCAAAACTAGGCACAGAGCAAAGTATGAGTTAAAGCTCACCTGTATCCCTTTCACTCCAGCTTTACAGAAATACCTCTTCACCTCCACATTTATCTCTACATTCCCCACATAGCTGCAAAAAGTGAGATATACAGTTAGACAGCCATCAAGACAATAACACAAAAATAGTTTTTGTCCAAACGAGAATTTTATATTCCTTGGCAACAATACTTTACTTTGGTAAGTGAGAATTTTTTGTTTACATGCAACATTAGTTTAACACCTGAGAATAAAGCCAAAATAAGAAATGTTCTGACACACTTGAAGTGTTCAGCAGCCACTATAACAATATCCAAGCTATTAAATGAGCAAGCCCATTTGGCTGGAATTAGAAATATTTTTTAAAAAAATGATTGACCAGGGCAGCTGTCTAACTCCCACAGCAAATGGTAGCACAGATGGATGATTACGGTTAGCAAATGGCTAGATACATAGACATACCAAGGGCCTATTTACATGTGGGATTTGCCCCTACTGTTTAAACAAAATGTGTAGTAGACAAAATGTGTTTCTTTTCATAAGAGCTGGCACACAACCTTGTCATTGTGCATAAAACAAAACAACAGGAAGATCAACAATTACCTCTTCCAATAGCCAGTTCTTTCTAAAGTGACATTTATCTCATTTGGCTGATGCTTTTATCCAATGAAACTTAGAAATGAGACAGGATACAAATGAGCAGTTGAAGGTTAAATGCCTTGCACAACAGCACAATAATGGCAGAATGGCCATGCTGGGATTTGAATTTATGGCCTTCCAATCAGTAGTCCAATGCCTTAACCACTGTGTCCAGCCTGTAAAATGCCTGCTGATGGAATTTGAACTAACCCAGTAATGCCATCCCTCCTGGCATTTGAACTAACTAAACATCATTAAAAATCCAGTTAGCAATTAGTACAAAGATTCATTACATGAGACTTATTGTTCCAGAGAAACAGCTACTTAAACTTAATTCCACCCCTATTGATGACCTTGCCCCAGACTTTGCAGACCTCCTCAGAACCTTTTACTAAACAGGCCACAAGGTGGTCCTTAAACTTTTTAAGTACCTTCAGGGCATAGTGCCAATGACTCATACTGATTTTCAAAACAAAAAAGCAAATATGGCCGACATAGCAGAATTTCAGGAACAAACCGTTCAGAAGTTATAAGCAAACATATGCTTTTTTCATATGTTGTGATCACTAAGTGGTGATGTTCCGAAACTGTGCAGGTACTCTCAGGTCATGATTGCTATAACATATACTAAATTTGGTCTGAATATGCTAAAGCATGTCCATTTCAGCATGCTCATCATCGAATTTGTTTGCATGTTATTCAAGAACAGTTTGACGAATCAACTTTAATTCCGTATCTTTTTGTCGCCATGGTCTGAAGATGATTTTCATGAAAATCGGACAAGCGGTCTATGAGGAGTTAAAAAAAAGGAAGTTTTTTAAAGAAAATTCAAAATGGTGGAAAACTTTCATGACAGAAAATGACATCTCGACTCAGCACGAGCCAAGGAATCAGAGGGGAAAAGATTTTTGTTTCTAGCCCTTACAGTTTAAAAGTTATTAGCATAAACACAAGTGCAAATTTGAGCTTTTGGTGGCACTAAAGGGTTTGAGATAGTGACTCTAAATTTGCTAAGGTAACATTTCAGACTGTCTCCTATCTGTGTGCTAAATTCCATACCTTTCCTATGTACGGTTCTATGGGCTGCCATAGACTTCAAGAGCGGGAGAAGTAGAATAATAATAATTAAAGCTACAAGCAGCATTTTCGACTCAGTAAGCTGCATATTCACAGATGCACTATAATTGTTACATAAGTATGGAAGTATAATAGTGCCAAATGTCCTCAAGGCAAGGGGTGGGAATTGACCAAGACCAACTAAGGGGGTAAATTGCAAAAATCTGTTACAGGTTTGCAAAACGATGTTGTATCAGAGTTTCTGTTAGTTTCTGCTTCTCCTGTAACATGTACTTTGATTTGCTCGCATTATTCAATTCAGTCAACCACACACACATGTTGGCTGGCACCAACATTTTTTAGCGGAAAGTCTGTGCTGTATACCAAATGTTAGTGCAATCACACTTATGGTTCCTGAGAAAAAGTTACCTGACTGTACCTCCACCCCCTATATGTGACCACGACCCAAATTTTGCAGATATCCTCAGAATCTTGTGCTGTTTAAAAGTCTCAACATGTTTTTGATAATTACTGAAGTTTACTGAGTATTTTGAAGTTTATGAAGATACAGCAAAAATTATAACAATGCTTTAGTGCCACCATTAGGCCGATTAGGTAATCTCACTAGCCCGACTAGGGATCTGTTGACCAAATTTCATGTCTCTCTGACTTACAGTTTGGTATGCATGATTTAGGGGAGGGGGGAAAAAATTCAAAGCAAAAACAATAGCGTTTCAGCACCTTCTGTGCTTGGATTATACAAGACTAAGATACAATTAAAAGAACAAGCAAAATATTTATGATTTAAAAAATGGCTTAAACAATGTGCAACCATACACTGATTATACATCAATTAATTTTATATAACAAAACAATCCAATAACTATGAATACACCATGTTAAGTTCATTTTCAATGTATCTAAAAATGCCTACATCTCTGTAGTTAACATTTAATGTTAATGTATTGCTACCCTACACTAGTCTCATGGTTCCTGACTCACTGTTGCCAAATTTCTAATATAACATGCACATCTGCAAAACCACAACTACGCATTGTGCAAGACTGTGGTGCTGTCTGTGAAGCAAAGTCATATTGGTTGAGCAAAAACATTTATCCAGCAGCATTAGGGTTTGGAAAACACCCAACAATAGTCAACCAAACCAGAACTATCACAAAAATGAAATGAAGCTGTTGGAGGTTAAACTGGAAGATGATTTGAAACTTCATTTAGATGACACAATTTTAAAAAAACAGAGAAGTGTCAATGAATTGGAGGGAGAGAGGAAAGACAAAGAGCAAAATTTCAGTGGAATATTGGCATAAATGATCCTTAAGTACAGTATAAACAATTAAACTATTATTTATTTCATCCAGTACTTCACTTTTTCTATCCATTCTCTCTATAAACATGATATACAAGACCTACTATTTTTCTTTTTCTGTACATTCAATACATGCTATACTACACTATACTACTATTAGATACACTGTCATGTGCTCAGGATACTGCAACTTTTTTTTTTTTTGCCAAATTCTGCACTGTGTAGTCAGATACATAATTATTAAATATTTTTTTAAAAATCTACAAAATATTTTTATAAAAACGTTTTAGATTCACCTGATGTAGACATCCAATAGCACGTGTCCTTTTTCGTTCTCGGTATGAGTCTTCACTCCTACTACCTTCATAGCCTGTAAAAACATGGATATGCAGATTTTTGCATATGAGACCAAAAATGTTGTTAATTTTATTCAAAATAATTTTTTAAAGTAGGTTTTACTTAAAACTAGTAGTTTTCATTTAGAACTTAGAGATGTACTGTAGATAACAAGTGCAGAGGAGACAGTTGGAGTTGCAAGTGATGTTTATTGTAAAAACCAGCAAACAATTCAAAACGTGAGACATAATCATGATCAGAAATTCAGGCAATCAGCAAACCAAATAACCGAGACAAAATCCAAAAATCGAGAAACCAGGAAGCAGAACAAGATTAAAAAACAGAATAACAAAACACATAGAAAGGCGTGGTAAGTCAGGCAGGAATACATTCGCCCTGGAACAAAGAAACACAAGAGCTTAAATACACAGACTAATCAAGCTAAGAACTGAAAACAGGTGAGAGTAATCATGACACATTAAGGGGTCAGACAATGATAAGACAGGGGCAGAGATAAGACATAAACAAAACACACATAGCCACATAAACAAACAAACAAATCCCCGGAAGTAGCACCAGCTGTGATGCAGTGAAGCAGAAACAGGATAGTTGAGCAAGATTCAGTAGGCAGAGCAGTAACAACGCCCTCCAAGCTACAGTATTAAACAATCAAGATAACAGGACATAGCTGGACAAGAAGAAACACCTCTCAGTCACATGTTCCAAAATTTTTGGAAGTTATTTAAATATCAGCAAATGAAAGCTGAAATTCTGATCTATCACCTCGTATTTAGATTTTGACTCAAACACAAATGTCTTCAGTGTAGGCAGCAAGTGAACAATCAGTTCACTTGAAGGTGATGTGTTGGAAGCAGGAAAAATGGGCAAGCATAAGGATCTGAGCGACTTTGACAAGGCCCAAACTGGGATGCCTAGACGACTGGGTCAGCGAATCTCCAAAATTGCAGGTCTTGTTGGGTGTTCCCTGTATGCAGTGGTTTTTACCTACCAAAAGTAGTCCAAGGAAGGACAACCAGTGAACTTGCAACAGGGTCATGGGAGTCCAAGGTTGGAGAGCACATGGGGAGCAAAGGCTAGCCCAGGGCTCTACGGTAACAATTTTTTTAGGAGCACTTGTGCTCCTAATTACAAAAATTTAGGAGCACGGTTGAAGTTTAGTGTTTTTTAAAGAGATGGTAACGTTAACGTGCCACAATATAACGCACAAATAGCATGAGAAAACTTGAGCTTGACAATTATGACAGAATTTAGGAACATAGTGTGAGCCATGACAAATTAATTTACTTTCTGATAAACTAAATTTTATATTTTCAGTTAATTTTACAGGTTGTATGCAAAAAACAACAACCGTTATATGTATGTATATATCTGAATAATCTCATATAGGATGTGATTGGATGAATTCATTTACCCACCAGATGCAAAGCGCTTTAGTTTAATGGTGTTCATTACAGACGCTCCCTCCGATCAGGATTTTTACAGATGATACCGATTTCTTGTCATCTTGATCCGATACTGATCCAGATACCAATCTTTTTTTTTTTATTTAAGCTTTAGGTAGTCTATCATAAAGAGTTAAATGGAAGCTCTCTGCTCATGGTCACTGTTAAATGAATTAAAATAATAGCAATGACAAATACTGTTGGTTAATTGATAAATAAACAAGCATAAAATATTTATTTTAAAAAATATTAAACAATAAAGTGTCCTAATTAAAAGTAGACTAATATAAAAATGTCCATATTAGGAAAAAGAAAGCTAATAGCCTTCTAATGAAATAGCCTACTAAGATATTAAATTGATATTAAATGCAACCCATAGTAATTAAACATTATTTAATTTCTCATTTTATTTATATTTTATGAATTTATTATATTGTCTATTTTTATATTAAATGATTTATTTATAACTAATAATAATATTAATAATGCAAGTTGAGAGACAAACCGCCATCCAAAAAGATCAGCAAGCTGAGAGAAGCAGATGATGTACAGTGTTATTCTTGTCATCATAATGGCTTCTTTGCAGTATTTACACATGTGTTCGGTTGACTAAGGTGATGAAAAGCAGTGCGAAAGTAACTGTTGCGCATTTTGGACTTCCTGTAGTTTTTATTCCGATTGTATTACACAATTTCGAACAGGTCACTCACACGGTGCGCCTATATATTTTTTCACAGTCGCACAAAAATACTGTTCAGTCGCAAATGCGAGTGAAATGGTTGCACTGTAGAGCCCTGTAGCCCATTTGGTCCGATCCCACAGAAGACCTACTGTAGCACAAATTGCTGAAAAAGTCAATGCTGGCTATGATAGAAAGGTGTCAGAACACACAGTGCATGACAGCTTGCTGTGTATGGGGCTGCGTGGCCACAGACTGGTCATGCTGACCCCTGTTCACTGACGAAAGGGCCTACAATGGACATGTGGGCATAAGAACTTGAATAGGAAACAATGGAAGAAGGTGGTCTGCTCTGATAAATCATGATTCTTTTACACCATGTGGACAGCTGGTGCGTGTGCACTGCTTAAATAGGGGCACGATGGCATCTTGATGCACTATGGGAAGAAGGCAAACAGCGGAGGGAGTGTGATGAGCTGAGCAATGTCCTGCTTGGAAACCTAGGCCTGGCATTCATGACTATGTTACTTTGACATGTACAGTATCTCACAAAAGTGAGTATACCCCTCACATTTTTGTAAATATTTGATTATATCTTTTAATGTGACAACACT
>JANDJT010000012.1:25539313-25551529 GCA_024331685.1 Stegophilus panzeri | reverse complement strand
AGCCGATATGGCTGGTGAAATGCTTGGGGAAAAGGCCAAAAAAAAAAAAAAAAAAAAAACACCAGAGAATGCCATGGTCAGACAGCACAGTTTGAGAGATGGGGTACGCAAAGGGATATTAAATGCCTAAGGGGGTACACCACTGTAAAAAGTTTGGGAACCACTGCCATAATGTAACAAACCCCCTCGTCACACAGACACATAATGGCTATTCTACTATATCTCCTAGCCCTCGTATTTCTCCCACTGGCAATGGGAAAAAACACATGGGCCATAACAAAAGGCATTAAAGGAGGAATCAGGTGCAGATCACATCCACAGGGTTACGGCTATGACCGTTACTTGTGTAAATACCCCTGTGGAACCCGAGATTGGCATTTAGTATGGGCCTCCACAAGCCTATGGAGATTCCAGATTTACAGTAGCCAAGCCATCTTTGCGAGATGTACCTACAACAGTCACCATTAATCCAGTCCTGGCAGAAGATGCAGGCCTTTACTATTGTGCAATAGAAGTCCCCAGTGTTGATCGCCATTTCTGTAAATTTCCCTCAGCCTAGTAGCACCCCTGAACTCTGTGTTCAAGAGAGACAGAGAGAAGACAATGAGGAGGAAATAACTGCCCTTTGCATCCTAAATGCACACTCTCATAGTGTGAGGAAAACATGGAATGCGCCTTGGCTCACTTACACAAGGAAAGCCTCAATTATGAACCTGAATGCTGGATTTGTCATCAATTAACATCCAAATGGCAAACCACTCCGCTAACACATGCAACGATTAACTCCACAGATCAAAGTATCTTCCCGGAAGCTATGGCGCAGCTACTAACATATGGCCATCAAATAAGACATTGCCTTGACATCACAGATGCGTCAGTAAAACCTAATATCACACTCATGAAGGGTAAATGGTGCACTTATATAGCGCTTTACACTGTGTCTCATTCACCCATTCTCACACACACACCCCAATGGTAGCAGAGCTGCCATGCAAGGTGCTAACTTGCCATCGGGAGCAACTTGGGGTTCAGTGTCTTGCCCAAGGACACTTCGGTATGTGTAAGTCATGTGGGCCGGGAATCAAACCGCCAACCCTACGATTAGTGGACAATCCGCTCTACCAACTGAACCACAGCTGCCAGGTAAGTTCCATAGAACTTCCACAGCTGTTCCATAAACAGTAGCACCCCTAAAGTGGGAGTGCCAAAGTGTCACACATATGTTGTACAACTAGCCTCACTAGCCTCATCTTATTAGCGCCACAGAGCAGAAATGTAACTCATATGCAATGTAAACATTCATAGGCTGTAGTCAGGCGAACAGTCAATACAAGGCTTGGGCAGGGAATCGTGGTCAAGAAACAAAGCACAGAATCCGTGAACCAGGGAAATCTTTAATCGAACACAACGACTTGGTAAACGACAGAAACGAATCTGCTAAGCGTTTACTTCGCGAGCTAGTACTGCGCGAACTTCCGCTTAAATCCTGTGTGTGTGTGTGTGTGTGTGTGTGTGTGTGATTGGGTGCAGCTGTCCATGGACAGCGAAAGTGCGCGTGCATGGATATGGGAAGTGTAGTCCTCGTCGGCCATGTTTATAGTTTGCGTTGCACTCTGGGAACTGTAGTCGCGGGTTCGCAGCGACGTGACAAAGCTGCCAGTATGTAAACTGTTGTGTCAATAGCAAATACAATGTACATACAGTAAGTACATACACTCTTGTTATTTGTAACTGGTATTTTAAACCTCACACAAAAGAGTCAATTCCTGACTTTAGTAAAGGATGAGTGATAATAATTTTGATTCCAATGCACACTTCATCTGAGCTCTTCAATTCACAAGCACTTACCAAAAACCATTCCATACCTTATAATATCTGCTGGCTTAAATACTGACCAAATAATTACAGAAAACATGGAAAGACAACTTAATATTGGCAAAACATTTTTGCTCCCCATGATGGGAAGGTTATTGAAATATCATAAAGTATTAATAGTAAAGTTTGCCAACATTTATGAACATAAGTCTCTGAAAAAAAATGTTCTATGAAATGATCCCAACACAGGGAGTATGGCTTGTAATTCATGGAGAAATCTTAATGGAAACTGAAATACTGGCACTTACATGATTAAATGAGTAAAACAGATATTATTAAATAATTTAAAATGACATAGGAAATGGAACCACCAATGAATGCACCCACAGAACTTACCTTTTGTGAGTAAACAAGTCAGCAGTATAAATCTGACACATGTAAGAGCTTTGTTTCTTATTGACCAGAGGGGGAACCGTAACAGACAGTACCATTCCAAGCTGTCAAGATGTGTGTTCCTGTCAAGATGATGGACACATATAGGGATAGCAGGCTGAAAATCATATGACTTACCTGTTATGAGTAAAGAAGTCAGCAGTATGAATTTGACAGAGGTATGAGTTTTCTTTCCCATTGAACGCAGGGGGAATCCTATCTGACGGTACTATTCCCAGCTGTCGTAATGCACGCCCCCTGCTATGATGGACAAATATAGGGATAGCAGGCTGAAAATCACAGGACTTACCTGTTGTGAGTAAACAAGTCAGCAATATGAATTTGACAGAGGTGTATTAGCTTTCTTTCCTATTGAACAGTATCTGACAGCACCATTCTCAGCTGTCAGGATGTGGGACAAATTTGCTGTGATGGAGGTGGTGTTAAGACAAAGATAAAAGCTAAAACTTGTATGATATTGTTTTTATCTTCAATTTCTTTTGACCTTTCTCAGTAAATTGCAGTAAAAGTGTATTTGTTGGGACAGAAAACCATCAGATTGTGTTCACTCTAAACAGCTGAACTAAAGTGGAGCTCTTTTGTGCTCAAATCACACAAGTGCATTTCTAAAAAAAAAAAAAAAAAAAAAACTGTACTAAGAAGAAAAAAAATAAATCTGATCAATATGTTCAGGTATTGTGACTTTTGAGAACGGTCAAATATTTAGCCTAGAAAATCACAGTTATCGGCCTATTTGAGTGAGCACACATTTCTTCCAGAAGTCTACAATATTCAAAATGGAAAAGTCTCTCACAAATATAACATTATTTGTTGATAGAAATAACAATAGGTGTTTGTGTTAATGAATACATTAAAAAGCACAACAAACATAAGTTCTGTTACCCCATTTCCAAAATATAATTAGACAGTGACATATGAAATATGCCTTTCACTTCTGGAATACAACATTCTACAGATAAAAGTCGTTAAAAATGTTAGCATCTCGGGGGCGTGTTTTTCGAGCATGTGCGCTTTTTTCACTGTTTGTGCGAGGGGACCTATACCGATGGGGAAACGGAGTTCGACACAACGTTGGGCTGCTCGTAAATTGGGCTCATAAAATAAGCATGTTACATTATTGCAAGATTGATAACTAAAGTAACGAATTACAATACATTTGTATTTAAAGCAGCGCATCAGTTACTTATAAAAAAAAAAAGTGTCGTTTTCTCACGTCACTTGGTTCAGCGCACGTGCTCGCTCGCTCTTGCTCGCTCGTACTAAGTGCGAGTACTCAGGTCGTCATGTGCCGTGCCTTACTGAAATATGTCATATTTGTTTGAATGCAAAAAGATTTTTTCATAATGTTACAGTTGGCCTTTTTGTAGCAGAGAATAATACTCAGTATGTCATTTGTTATTTATATTTATATTCGTGTTGAAACATTCCTGTAATAAATATAATGGGATAGAAAGAACTGAACTGCCACTTAATTTACCAAAGTTCCACCACGAAAACAAATGGGTTGGTCTTGGGCATTAAACTCCCGAGCTGAAAATGGTCCCACTCCGGCCCTGATCATGGGGAAGATAGTGTTGGAGAGCTGTGCCCATCACAGGTTGCCACCGACCAGCAGTTCCGACCAGAAAGCAGATTGCTCTCGCCCTGCTCAAGATGGCAACCTGCGCAGAGTACATTGTAGTGGGGGGAAACTTTCGGGTTAGTAAAACGACTGTCCATCGATGAGTATATGCTGTCTGAACAGCTATTAAAGAAAAGGCTGCTGAATGTAGTAGAGTCCAATGAAATTGCATACTGTAATTCCTTGGCACATCTTGTGTCACAGGTTTGCAATGCATTGGATTGCACACACATACCTATTCTTCCCCCTACTGATGAATAAATTCTGTCATGTGGAACTTTTTTTTTGGGCGAATGCCATTTTTCTCATTTACATTTACACTTACATTTATTCATTTAGCAGACGCTTTTATCCAAAGCAACTTACAAATGATAAAATACAAGCAGACAAAAACAAAACTGTTTCCAAACTATTTTTTCGTAACATTTATAGTATCGGCATAGAGTTTATGTGCTAAAGTTAAATGAAAAAGGATTATGCCGACCAATTTTATCGATAATTTGCCTTTCCATCAGCTATATCGGTAAACATTTTAATGCGCTAAACCTTTTATTGCAAAAAACAACAAACAAACAAAAAAAACTTTGAATGGAAACGTGGCTAATCGTTAACACATTACTGTCGCCATAGTCAGCCAAAGAAATTATGGCACTTATTGTGTTATTCCATGTGTTATTCCAAAGTTGTTTCTTCCATTTAAGTTCTCTATCACCTTCTCCTTTCCACGTCTATGACATACGTCTGTACACGACATGCCAAGTGATAGGCAATCAGAGAGCTTGTTGTATCCATCCCACCATAGCTAATTTGCATTGTTTTACCTCATTTTACCAGCGCAAGGCCCAAAATGTCACAGAAAGGCTAAAAGGAGAAGATAAATGACTAAGCAAATCAAATAGCTAATAGGAAAAAGAAAAGCAGTGGTGAAATTCAAATGAGAAACAGAACTGCCCTTTTAAATGCCTGATTAAAACCAATTCAGTTTGTGAATCCAGTTATTTATTTCTCAATTTAAATAGCATTTTCAAATAAATTTTGAAATTCCACTATTTATTTAAGAATTCATTAATGTATTTCTAAATGATGCACTTATTGAGTGCTGTTGTTGTCAATCCCTTTTTAATTCAAACTATTTATTAATGGATTAATATTTCATTTATAAATAATTTTTCTAATTACTCTTTTTATTGTCCATTAAAATATAAAATAATGAATGAAGTTGTAATTTAATCTATTTATTTACAGATTAATAAATTAATTTGTAAACAAATTTATTAATGGCTATTTTTTATGTACAATTAGTTATTAATTAATTAAATGCTCTATTACTATTTCTGAGACACTTGTGGTCCTCCATAGCACAAAGTGCCCATCCTCCACACATCACTCACTTGCAGAAATGGAACAGAATTAACAGGTAGGTTACTTCATCTCAGACCATTTAAAAACTCCTTTAATGCAAACAATTAACTATCTAACCTCTTTATCTTAATATTAACCAGCGAGTAACTTTAATTTGTCTAACGTTATCTAGCTAAGATGTACAGAGCTAATGTGCTCTTTCTTCAAACCGTTTGTCAGTGGCAATCAAGTATGTGTACGTTTGAACCACATGGGGTACCATAGGGAGCAGAGAAGGAGTTTGACTCTACCTTGAGAGTTGTTCTGGGAGAATCTCGAGAATATCATGTTAAGTTCATAAACTACAGAACAAAAGAGAAAATACTGAACTTTTCTGGCAACAGAAGGGCTTCATGTGGATGAACAGTAAAATAAACTTGGATCATGATTATACGACAGGGATTGTCAATGACAGGAGAAAATACACAGAGGCACAGAGAGTCCTGAACGATCTGGATCTAAAATTTCACACTCTGTATCCGGCCAGAATGAAAGTTTTTACGTCGATGGACGCATGGTCAGTGGAGGAAGCGATGTGGGATAAGGCGGCTCATGGCCTGTCTATAACCATGATAGAGTAGCTTGACA
Source organism: Stegophilus panzeri (assembly GCA_024331685.1). Lineage (NCBI taxonomy): Eukaryota > Metazoa > Chordata > Actinopteri > Siluriformes > Trichomycteridae > Stegophilus > Stegophilus panzeri. Next base: position 25,545,651 of record JANDJT010000012.1, on the reverse strand, counting down.
AACTGTTGGATCAAGTATGAAGTCTGTCATGGCAACCAAGCAAACCAAGGAAGAGACGTAGTAACTCTGATAAACTGGTACTTGGCATTAGGGAAAAGCTGAGTGCCTTCAAGAGATAGACACTGATCATTCAGGTATTTCACTGACATCCCTGGCAAAAATGTGTTATGTCTACTGAAGTTATTGCTTAAGTCAGCATACACTGTAGTGTTCAATGCCATTAAAGACAATAACAGAGGGCCCTCTCACATGCACGGTTGATGGAGGTTTTCCTCCTGAGTCTGCATGGTCGAACTTTGGCAAGGTCAGTTATGTGCTCTCACTCTCAGAACTTCTTATTTTACTTTCTTAATTGTTTAAAAATTGCTTTGTTTTTGTTCATATAGTTAGATGTTGTTTGTGATGTTCAGGATTATGTTCTCTGAAAGAAGGAAAAGGAACTTTGTTCCTTTATTTCTGGATGATGCATAGATAAAATCAATTATGAGAATAATTTCTTTTAGTATGAATGGGCTGTTAAATCCAATAAAGAAACAAAACACTGGGTGCCTCTCAATACTCAAATTGATGCTTCCTCATTTCCACTCTCCTCCGTCCTCCAGTCCGTGACCTGGAAATCGATTGACATCAACCATCTTGAAGGACATATTAATTCTCTAATTGCACCGTGAGGAGGCAGTGAACGAGGAGTGAGGAAGCTTCCAGAGGAGCTAGGAGCAAGGATACACAGGTATATCCTATGCAGACGTGTTTCTTGTCAAAACTTGATGCATGTATAAATTCGCCTCCTCCTTTACATCTGCCACAATCTCAAACAAAAAGCCTTTTGATGATGCAATGGAATTTTGTGTGAAATATAATTAAATAATAATATGCTTACAATGAGTATTGTAATTAATTGATCCTTGCATGTTTGTAAATGCAAAGCTGCACAAAAGATGTGATAAATTGTTCATTAATTCATTGTTGAATAACCCAGACATTTCACATACTATCAGTGCAGTTTGCTTTATTAAGAATGTTCTTATTAACCAAGCTCCAACAACATAACGGCACATCAAAAAATTAAGAGTAACAGCAGATCCCTGAAGTGCAGTGAGGTAATCCAGCTGAGCACAGTCATCATTAATTGATGTCACTTTGAAGTGATGCTTGAGAGAGCGAGGATATTCTATTGGACTTGCTTTGATTCCTCTCTCCTCACATCTCAGCCATGCATCCTTCTCTCACATCCTAATGGGGTGGAGCTAAGATGCAAGGAAAGGAATCATGGAAAGGAAATTAGGAAAGGAAACAAGGATGCATAAATAAGAAATGAGAAGCACCAACTATATCCAAATTGAAGAAAGATGAAGTACAAGTGGCATTTCTGCAGCAAACACATGAATAAAAATGAACACGCCAAACTCCGAATGAAGGGTTTTAGTCAGTTGTTTACATCAACATATTGGGAAGGTCACAGGAGAGGTGTAGCTATTTTTATCTCAAATACACTAATATAATATATCAGATATCAAAGATGAGGAAAGTGATGGTCACTGGGAAATTTAAGAGGTGGTAGTAATGTTATGGAATGTATATGCTCCACTAAGATGTGACTGGAGATTTTATGAGCGGTTGCTTGATTTAATGGCTAAATCCCAAGTAATAATGATCTATGGGGGTGACCTGAATATTCGTTTCAATCTGGGACTCCAGCAAAAGCCCCTAGGTAAGAAATTGAATATGATGAAAGAATTGGGACTTACAGGCTCAGAAAGAATTATACCCATCTAGTAGGGACTACACACATTACTCAACACCACATCTGATTCATTATAAAACAGACTATTTTGTCACTTTTAATAGAGATAAATACAAAGTTAAGGATTGAATGATCAACTTCTCTGGTCTTGCTTCTATCTATCAATTCATACTCTTAGACAAGAAACAAAACGTCAACACTATAGAGACTAAATTCACATATTTTGAATAATTCACAATGTGTTAAAAACTTTGAAATTCAGGAATATTTCCAACAAAATAATAATGGAGAAGTTTCACCAACAATTTTCTGCTATGTGTTCAAAGCTGTAATGAGAAGTAATATTATAGCAACTACTGTAACTAAAACTTCTTAGGTGTCAGGAATTGAATGATAAGCAGGCACAGGTAAAACAGCTTCAAATGGCTAGTTACAATTGTCCCTGATGAAAATTAAAACAGGAAATAAATAACTTAAATAATGACAAATTATATTTATACATTGGAAACTCAGCAGGAGCTCAAGTATTTGAAACAGTGATATTATGAAGCAGGAAGGAAATTGGCAAAACCTCTGGCCAAAAGACTATGTAAACAGCAAGCAGATAATACTATTTGGAAAATTAGTAACTTACAAACAAAAGTTGTTGAAGGCAAATTGGAGAAAATGCAAGAAATGTTTGAGTCATATTATAGAGTTGAATTCACAACCTCACATTGTGAATGAGCCCTACGTTCATGATTTTCTAGACTGGCTTCAATTACCATCAATCACAGATTTATACAGGATGTGACCAATGTCTCCATACATAGGGGACATTAACACTTAGCAAAACATCTTCCAAAATGTTTCATACTTAGTTTATTTTATATATATATACACAGTATCTCACAAAAGTGAGTATAACCCTCACATTTTTGTAAATATTTGATTATATCTTTTCATGCGACAACACTGAAGAAATGAAACTTTGCTAAAATGTAAAGTAGCGAGTGTACAGCTTGTGTAACAGTGTAAATTTGCTGTCTCCTCAAAATAACTCAACACACAGCCATTAATGTCTAAACCGCTGGCAACAAAAGTGAGTACACCCCTAAGTGAAAATGTCCAAATTGTGCCCAATTAGTCAATAAGATAAAATAATATGTTAAGGATATTGAGTTGTTTGGCAGCAAACAGAAACTTGTACTATTTGCAAATGACATTCTGGTTTATCTGGGAGAGCCCATACAATCATTTCAGAAATTAATGACAACATTAGAGAACTTCATATCCATATTAGGATATTAGCTTAACATACAGAAAACTCTGTTAATTACATTTAATTGTACTGTCTCAGAGGTCTATATAATCTCAAATGGGAAGCGAATACAAAGTAGTACCTAGGCATTTCTCTACCCAAAGAACTTTCTAATTTGGCAAAGGTAAGTTATGATAAAAATTAAGACTCATGAAAAGATAGAATCTTATTCATGCTTTGATGCTTTCATCTTATTCAACATTGAGCTCTAGAGTGGAAACTATTAAAATGAATGCCTTGCCATGACTGTTATATTTATTTCAAACTATCAGTTGAAGTATCAACAGATCAACAATTTCAAATGGTTTTCTCATTTTGTGTGGAAGGGGAGGAAACCCAGAATTAGGTATACCTGCAATGTGGAATGAAATTGAAATTGCAAATAGCAGAGTTTTCCAATTCAATGGTGGGAGATGGAGCACTAATAAATCAGCTCTTAAATAATAAGAATGCCTTCCTCAAATTGACAATGAAGATTTGGGGAAAGACAATTACCCTTAGCAACATTCGGGAATCAGTGAAATTGCTCAGATGGTGTATTTATGACAGTGACTTTGCCCCCAAAAAACAAGATGAACAGTTTAAAACTTAGACAAGAAAAAGGCCTCACAACATACAGTTCATTCATACACAGGGGAATATTTCAAACATTTCAAAGCTTAAAAGAAAACCATAGATCAGAACACAAAGACTTTTTAGATAACTCCATGTCCAGCACTATTTTAACCACACTGTTAATGATATAAACCTACAGAATTTAGAATCAGGGCCTATATAATATATAGGTTATACAGCTAGCTGAGAATAGGAAACCTCAGGAAACCTGCCCAAAATTATTTCAAGACTGTATAAACAATTTCTTATATCTTAGGATGACACAATATACTTTGTTGGTAACACAATATTTTGTTGGTAAAATATCTCTCATTTTTTTCTCACTATGTTCTACTCCAAGGTTCTGATACAGAGTGCTGGAGAAAACGTGACTCTACTGACTTCAATCAAAAAAATTGGCAGGATATTACCCTATTGATAATTTTACAAATTAACCTCCTTTCTGATTTTGAATCTCTGTATGTAGTAAATGTCCATCTGGACTTAATAAAAAGTGATATAATATTATAAAATGATTGAGAATGTTATTAGCAAATAAAAGCTTGCTCCAAAGTAGAGGCTCCAGAACCTCCATAGATCAACAATTGGATAGATATTATATACCACAATTTCAAAAAAGTTGGGATGCTGAAATCTGGGATTGGGATGTTGAAATCTCAGTTGGGATGTTGAAATCTCATGAACTCATATGTTATTCACAAAAGAACATATCAACATAAACATATCAAATGTTTAAAATGAGGAAATGTAACATTTTAAGAAAAATATACGGTAATTTTATTGTGATGGCCGCAACACATCTCAAAAAAGTTGGGACGGGGCAACAAATGGCTGGAAAAGTAAATGTTACTAACAGTATACAGTTGTGGAAGAGGAATTACTCAATCACACTATCTGGTGTCACCCAGAACAGAAGGGATTCCTTTTGAGTCTAGTTGCTCTCAAGGTGTCTCCTCATGTAGTCTCAGGGACTCACAGATGGATATGATTGGCTAGTGTTCCTGTGATTGACATTACCATTCCTCCCTCCCAGAGAGCACAGACAATTTTGCTTCCTTGGCTCCTGGCCACAGATGGCTTTGGTCTCTTAAGGATTCAAACTTGTGACTGCTCAACGATAAGGTGAATGCTTTTCTTTTGTGCCACTCAGGAGCCCTGATGAAGATGTTTTGATGTTTTATGTTTTGCTGTGTCCTGAAGCATTGCTAAGGTTAAGCACCTAAATGTCACTGCCAAGTTTAGAATAGTTTGTCAAGGAAGGAGGATATCTTACACAAATTGTGACTGGAAAAACTATACTCTAACAAGATAAAGTGCAGCCTAATAAAGTGGAAGAGTCACTGTTGTGCTGACAATGGTTCACCTTATGAAGGAAAGTGAGAGAGGCAAAGAAGATCTAAAAGACCACAGTTCGAGAACTGCACATATATACATTGGATATGAAATGTTAACACAAGGTTTTAGTGATCAAAAAATGAAACCAATATAAACCATGTCATATCCTTTTCCACCTTTATTTTGGATAGCAACCAACAAAATTCAAGCAAACAACAGAAACATTTGAGGGGAGAAAAAGAAAAAACATCTAGATATAAAAAATAATCTAGATAGGTACAGTTTTACTTTTCTTGAGAAAGCAAGTCTGAAACATACATAGAATGCCAATCGTTATAGAGTTGATTAGATAGATATAGATAGGTAGAGTGCCAGTAGTTGTGGAATTGGATAGATAGACAGACAGACAAACAGACAGATGGATAGATAGATACATACATACATAGCTTAGAAATATTGATAGACAGAGAGATGGATAGATAGATAGATAACGTGCCAATAGTTGTGGAGTTGGATAGATCGATAGATAGATAGATAGATAGATAGATAGAGTGGCAACAATTGGAAAGATAGAGTGCCAATAGTTGTGGAGTTGGAGATTATATATATTATATATATATATATATATATATAGATAGATAGATAGATAGATAGATAACTTACAAATATTGATAGATAGAGAGATGGATAAATTGAAGGATAGACAGAGAGTGCCAAAAGTTGTAGATTTGTATAGATAGATAGATAAATAGAGTGCCAATAGTTGGAGAGATGTATAGATGGATAGATAGATAGATAGATAGAGTGCCAATAGTTGTGGAGTTGGATAGATAGACAGATAGATACATAGATAGCTTAGAAATATTAATAGATAGAGAGATGGATAAATTGATGGATAGAGTGACAATAGTTGTAGATTTTTATAGATAGATAGATAGATGGATAGATAGATAGATAGATAGATAGATAGATAGATAGATAGATAGAGTGACAATAGTTGTGGAGTTGGGGAGATACCTAGATCAATAGATAGATAGATAGATAGATGGATAGATAGAGTGCCAATAGTTGTGGAGTTGTATAGATAGATAGCCAGATAGATAGAGTGACAATAGTTGTAGAGTTGTAGAGATAGATGGATAGATAGATGGATGGATAGAGTGTCAATAGTTGTGGAGTTGTATAGATAGATAGCCAGATAGATAGAGTGACAATAGTTGTAGAGTTGGATAGATAGATAGATACAGTGCATCCGGAAAGTATTCAAAGCGCTTCACTTTTTCCACATTTTGTTATATTACAGCCTTATTCCAAAATGGATTAAATTAATTATTTTCCTCAAAA
>JANDJT010000012.1:25514202-25539213 GCA_024331685.1 Stegophilus panzeri | reverse complement strand
GTACACTCACTACTTTACATTGTAGCAAAGTGTCATTTCTTCAGTGTTGTCACATGAAAAGATACAATCAAATATTTACAAAAATGTGAGGGGTGTACTCACTTTTGTGAGATACTGTAGATAGATAGATAGATGGATGGATAGAGTGCAAATAGTTGCTAAGTTGTATAGATAGATAGATAGATAGATAGATCAATAGAGTGCCAATAGTTGTGGATTTGGATAGATATAGTTTAGAAATATTGATAGATAGATAGATAGAGAGATGGATAGAAATAAATAAATAAATAGATAGATAAATAGATAGAGTGCCAATAGTTGTGTAGATAAATAGATAGATATATTTCAGAGTAGTTTTAAGTTTGAAATAATTTTAAAAACTTGAAGTTTGAAGCAATTTTATATTTTAAAACCTCGATAGATTCCATTGTATTGAACTGATTCCATCACATAGATTGTTATGTGGATGCTAGGGCAGTCTGTGGGGCTGCAGGTACATTGCTAGTCATTTGCTAGGGGGTTATGGGGTTGCTAAGGTGTTCTAAGTGGTTTCTATGTGGTTGTTAGGGTGTTCTGGGTGGTTGCCATGGTGTTGCTAGGGTGTTCTGGATGGTTGCCATGGTGTTGCTAGGGTGTACTGGGTGGTTACTAGGCGGTTAATAGGATGGGATCACACTGTCAAAAGGTATGAATCAGGAGAGGAGTACAAAAGAATTTCTCAAACATTAGATGTACCATGGAACACCCATTAAGGCCATCAGGAGGAAATGGGGCACCACAGTGACATTAACAAAGAGAAGGATATCCCTCTAGAAGTGACTGAAGAACAAGAAGAAAAACTTCTTAGGGAGGATGCCAAGTGACCTACAGCAACATTAAAGGAGCTGCAGGAAAATCTGTCAGGTACTGGTCATGCCCTGCTTATGACAAAAATCTCTCATATTCTTCACATGTCTGGGCTATGGAGTAGTGTGTCTAGATGGAAGCACTTCGTCACAGAAAAAAAATAATAATTTGACATTCAAGCCTAAAATCCCTCTAAACCATGTGGCAAAATGTGCTATGGTCTGATGAGACCAAGGTAGAACGTTTGGTGCAAAATCAAGACAGCTTATCACCTAAAGAACACCATACCCATTGTGAAGTACAGTGGTGGCAACATCATGCTATGGGGCCGCTTCTTGTCAGCTGGGACTGGGGCTCTAGTCAAAATGGAGGGACTCATGTTTTGCTCCAAATAACAAGCTATTTTAGCACGCAACCTGTAGGCCTTTGTTAGACAGTTGAAGATGAAAGATTTTCACTGTACAGCACAATAACAACCCAAAGCACAAATCCAAGTCAACACAGGCATGTTATGGAATAGCCCAGATCCCATCGAAAAACTGTGGAATGACTTGAAGAGGACTGTGCACAGGAGATCCCCTCAAAATGACCGATCTAGAGCAATTTTGCATAGAATACAGTGGAATAAAATTGCCAAATCAAGATTTGCTAAGTTGGTAGACTCATACCCAAAAGGTCTGTATTATCAAAAAACACTTTTCTAAAAAGTTTCTATTTGTTTTTCACTTGAATTCTGTTGGATACTATATTACATTAAAGGTGGAAAAAGATCAGACATGATTTATCTTGGTTCACAGAAACCAGCAATTTTAACAGGGGTATGTAGACATTTTATATCCATTATATGTACAAAATATGTCCAAAAGTATGTGGACACCCAAGTATTGAACATCCCATTCCAAAACTGTGGGCATTAATACAGAGTTGTATTTGTCAGACAAAAAGACCTGGTGTGCTGCGATCATTACAATTCATCCCGAATGTGTTCTGCAGGTGAGATCTGGGTTCTGTGAAGGCCACTCAATTTCTTCCACACCAACCTTGCCAAAACAATGTTTTCATTGCTCTCACTTTGTGTACAGGGGTACAGTCATGCTGCAAGGAAATATAAATGCTACAGCATACAAAGACATTATAGACAATTGTGTGCTTCTAAGTTTGTGGCTACAGTTTGGGGAAGGCAGATAGCTTCATGTGAAGGTCAGGTGTCCATGCACGTTTGTCCATATTGTGTACCTATATAGTGGTTATATAAACAGCATCGTTATTTTATTTTAATCCCACTGATAAGCTTGTGCTGGCACAATATGTACAGTATACAAACACAATATAATGACCACAAATTTTATACAGGTTGATCTTTTATTCCGTTTGTGTAAAAAGATCAAGAATGACAGAGCAAAATCAACAAAACAACTAACCAAAGCGTAGAGTTAACAACTTATTTCCAAAAAGCTAATGCACAACATTTTTTCATGAAAAAAAAAGACCATGTTGTCCATTCAAAATATAAAAATATGTGCCTTTAGCACAAACACTAACTAGTTTGTGGACTCTGTCAAACAACTGTATGGAATATAAGAAACTGCTCAAGTTTACCAAGGAGTCTGATAAATTAATTTTAAAAAAGTATGTACTTGGAGTTTCCACAAGTTGCCAGTATTGTCTTAGCCATTTCTGAAATGTCCACAGAGAAACTGTTTATGTAAATACTGTATACAATACTTATGTTGGAAAATTGCACCACAAATTTGGGTGTGAAAAAAAAAAATGTTTACAGTTAAAAAGAATTATTGCATGTATTTGAGTTTGCGTTAATGTGGCATGGTGGTGATCCTCATACTCTGACTGGCAATGGGGTATGACACCATCGGCGTGGTGGCGTGACTCATGGTGATGCCTGGCAGCGGCTGTGCCATGGAGACAGCAACAGGGGCCACAGAGGCTGCCACGGGTGCCATGGAAACAGGTGGTGCCATACCTTGTGCAATGGTCTGGGCGAGAGCAGCCGAGAGTGGAGCGATCTCAGGGTTCAGATGGGGTGGAGGAGGAGGGGGTGCAGCAGGAGGGGGTGCAGCATTGGCTGGGGGAGCACCAGCAGGGGCACCGGCAGGGGCCACCAGTTCCTGCTGGGTTACAGCACGTGGCTGTAGTCCAGCGCTGCTCAAAGTTGTACGAGTCTGTGCGATGCCATGGTTGTATGAGCTCACTGAACCAACAGGTGGGGCCAGACTCTGTTCTGATGGTGTGGGTGTTGAGGACAAGGTCATGACCTTTGCCTGGCTGCGGAACTGAGCATTTTGCTCCAGCAAGACTTCATTGGTAGCAATCAAGTTGGAGACCTGAGATGTGGAGCATATTATGGGGAGAAAAAAGATTTACAATTAGCTGTGACTACTTACATAAACAGACATTATTGGTACAAACTGAGAGCCTAAACGGTCTCTGAGCTCAATTAGAATGAGCCCTTATAGTCTGAAAGGGACCTTTTGTCAGAGTGTAATGCATGGGGTTAAATTTGTATAACTTGAAATCATTAAGAAAACAATTATGTTTTATTAGGATATTCAACCACAAAAGATTGGTTTTGTAGTCTAAAACCAGAAAGAGGGTGGTTCACACAAAGTGACAACAATTCAAAAACACAGTAGTAAATCAAAGGAGAATGAATAAAACATTTTAGAATAACCAAGTCAGGGACTTTAATTCTGATAAAAAATTATTTGAGGCACATTTGTTCAATCAAAGCATTTAGAAATATACCTGAAGTGAACTAGTTTTCTATAGAGGAAAAAACAAACAATATTATAACTAATATGAATTACGGGGCTACTGAAATATTTTGATTGAAGTTAATTCCAATAAAGGAGGTTTCAATATTCCCTTATGTTCACAGGAAGTGACAAGTCATTAATGCTGTGCCCAGCTTGGCTCTTGTAGCCATGTAACATCTAGTACTGCTAAAAACTGTGCATGTGCACTGTCCAGCTGTTTATAACTTCAGATTAGAAACTGAAGTGGCTTGATTGTTTTAGAGTACATCTAAAATGTATACATCAAGGCTGCAGACTAACACCATCTAAAATCTATTTTGGGACACTTTCAGGATGATAATGTTGCACATTTAGACTTAATGCCTATAAAATATAGAGCAACAGGTGAATAAATGTTAGACTGAGGTAAGGAAGGTGCCTTTTTTTTTTTTTTAGCTATATTTGGTGGCTTACCATGTCAGTCACCTGTGCAGATTCAAATGTCACACTCCTCCATTTAGCATGGTAATGATATGCTAAGTGGGAAAAATGTGCTACCCAGTTTCTGTCAGCGATGCTGCGATTTTTATAAAGACTTGGTGTCTCATTTATCAAAGCGTGCATAAAACAAGTACTAAATTTGTGTGCAAGATGCGCCTCAATGCACAAGAAAATTGGTATCACACGCATACACAAAGTTTTAAGCAATGATCATTGATAAATACCACACATTCTAAACTGATGTGATCGTGCATGGCCACACTCTTTTGCATAAAGAAACGCCACCATATAGTTGGGCCCATAAATATCTGGACAGTGACACAATTTTCATAAATTTTGCCTCTGTACACCACCACAATAGATTTGAAATGAAGCAATCAAGATGTGATTGAAGTGTACACTTTCAGCTTTAATTCAAGGGGCTTAACAAAATGCATTAACCATTTAGCAATTACAGCCATTTGTTTTTACATAGTTCCACCATTTTCACAGGCTCAAAAGTAACTGGACAAATTAACAATACTAAATATAAGGATTATTTTTAATACTTGGATGCAAATCCTTTGCAGTCAATAACTGCCTGAAGTCTGGAATCCATAGACATTACCAAATGCTGAGATTCCTCCCTTAAAATGTTTTGCCACGCCTTTACTGCAGCCACCTTCAGTTGCTGCTTGTTTGTGGGTCTTTCTGCCTTCAGTTTTGTCTTCAGTAAGTGAAAGGCATGCTCAATTGGGTTGATGTAAGGTGACTAGGGCATTTAAGGACATTCCATTTCTTTGCCTTAAGAAGCTGCGAAAGCAACCCAAGAGTATATTTTGAGTCATTATCCATCTGTAATGTGAAGCGCCGTCCTCCATCTGATTTGCAGCAATTGACTGAATCTGAACAGAAAGTACACTTAAACGTCAGAATTCATCCTGAAACATCCATCAGCAGTATCATCAATGGACACCAGTGACCCAGTTTGCCAATGCATTCCTTCTTTTTAAGAAATGTACCAAATTGTTGATCTGGCCATTCCTAAAGTTTCACCTATCTCTCTGTTAGGTTTTTTTTTTCAGCCTAATGATGGCCTCCTTCACTTGCATTGACATCACTTTGGACAGCATATTGAGCATTCCCATAAAATGCAAATTCAACACTTGGAATCAACTCCAGATCTTGTATCATTTTAATTAGTCATGAAATTTTCTCATTTGTAAGTCGCTTTGGATAAAAGCGTCTGCTAAATGAATAAATGTAAATGTAATATGAAATAATGAGGAAACAGGCCACACCTGGGCACGAAAGTCAGTCAACTGTCCAATTACTTTTGAGCCTGTGAAAACGGAGAGACCAGTTAGCTAACAGAAAAGATAGACTAACATTAACCCGGGAGTGACATGATGGCTATATTAGGGAGCCAAGTTACCCAGCTGTCTGTTAACTTAGCTGGTGACGGAAAGTGCTCTTCAGCTCTTTTTGCCAGTTACGGTCATGTGAAAAAATAAGTACACCCCATGGAAATTGTTGGCTTTTTTGACATATTTGAACAAGCAACCATTTGATCATCTTTGAAACAGTGCCTATTAATAAAGCTGATATACTTGAATAAACCACAAGGAAATTATCTTTTTCAATCATTTATTCAGCAGAAATAGCAATAGATATAATATTCTTCTGTGAAAAAAGTAAGTACATCCTTGGCCTCAGAAGCTAGTATTGCCCCCTTTAGCAGAAATAACTTGTAGGCATTTTGCATAACTGTCCACTAGGCCTGCTGGAATTTTTGACCACTATTCCATGCAATAGTCTTTCAGTTGCAAGATGTTTATAGGTTTTCTTGCATGTACTTCCCATTTCAAATCCCCCCCACAACATTTCAAATCTGGACTAGGCCATTCCATAACCATCCATTTCTTCTTTTTGAGCCATTTTTTCACCAAGGATTTGCTAGTGTGCATTATCCTGTTGAAAGTTCCACTTTCAGTTCAACTTCAACTTTTGGACAGATGACCTCACATTATCTTCAAGCACTCTATGATATGATGCATAATTCATAGTTGAATCAATGAATGCAAGGTGTCCAGTCCCTGAGGCAGTGAAGCAACCCCAAACCATAACATTTCCACCACCGTGCTTCTCCTGAAAAGCTGTCTTTGGACTGCACCAAACATGTCTGCTGTTACTGTGGCCAAACAACTCTATCTTTTATTTGTCTGTCCTTAGCACATTATTGCAAAAGGCCCAGTCTTTGCCTATATGCTCATTGGCCAAATGTAGTCTTGAAAAAGCTTTTTTTTTCCTGGCACACCTCCCATGCAGGTCAAGTTTGTACAAACTCTTTCTGATTGTAGAAGCATGCACTTTGACACAAACAGTTGCAAGACTTACTAGCAGATCCTGTAATGAAATTTTGGGGTTCTTGGAGACTTTTTGCATCAGACGGTCTGCTCTTTGGCTGAATTTGCTGGGACGGCCAGTGCCGGACAAATTGGCAGTCATTTGAAATCTGCACGATTTGTAGATTCTTTTTCCTTACAATGGAATGAAGTAAAGAAAATTATTTGGACATCTTTTTAAATCTCTTGCCAGACTCAGCCATCCATAATCTTTTTTCTGAAGGCCTTGTAGAACTCTTTAGATCTTGGCATGATGACACCACACACCTCAATAACAAAGAACACCAGACACAAGATATAAGAGGGGTATAAATAAGACAGGTTCCACCTGCACTCCCTAAGGAGGTTCTGATCACTGGCACCCAATCTTGAACACCTGATTCAAATTATATGAATTTGTTAAATGTAGGGGTGTACTTACCTTTTCCATGCGACTAACCTGTTTTTTTTTTTTTAATTTAAATTGTGAAAATTACTACAAAAAGTCAGTTTTATGTGTAGAGAGTGTAACACCTTTGTTAATAGACAATTTAAAAAGTTATCAAATATTTGCTTGTCCAAATATTTAAATAAATAAATAAATAAATAAAACATTTCCATGGGGTGTACTTATTTTTAGTCTTCCATGAGTAGGCTAGTAACGCTTAGTCATATCATTAGTTGTATATTAATCTGTATGACAGACATTAATGTTAAATAAATGCTATTAGTGAACTGGTATCAACTATTCCCTGATCAAATCCCAGTGTGGTTAACCAAGGTTAGACTAGCCCCCTGTGTAAAATTTTAGTGTGCGGCAATTACACAGCAATAACAGTGTGTTCAAAGCTGAGAGAAAGGAGCAGGCTATTTCGTATGTTAGAGAGAGAGAGCGAGAGAGAGAGAGAGAATGTGTTTGTGTATCAAATCATGCACATGCTAAAATGGAGTGCTTATTGTAGCATATTAAAGTAATTTGCAGCCTAGCATATCTTATCTTTATTGGATTGAATTTACTGCATTTATTGCATTGTGGTGGTGGAGTGGACTTCGCATTAAAAGACCATGTTACAAGTGACTTGATAGCTGACTATAACAGATGTCTTGGCTGACACACAGTTCTAATGAAATGTTTTTTTTCCCCTTTCTCTCTATTCCCTCCTTTGAGTATAACTGCGTTGAGTGCTTGGAAGATAGCTGATTATATTATAGCAGTACATGAAATTAAACAGAGAAATAAATGTACTAGTATTGCAAACAAAATAAATATAATATTCGGGACAGTCAATTTTCAGTTCAGGGTGGCTGGCAGTTTCAGGACAGTTCTTAGTCTAGAGCCCTAAGATGCATATTAATATTGTAATAAACCCCAGGAAAAGATAAAAGCATAGTAACAAGATTTTCACATTTTGCATGCACTGTTGAATAAGAACTAAACCCTGGAACTGAAGAGAGACTTGCAGGGACATGCAGTATTGCATCTCACACCACAGAGTTAGTTCAAGGAATTGGATTTATTACTACATTAGTAATTTCCATCCATTCCAGAAAATTCCAAGTTCAAATATCTTTTCATGCCAGCTTGTTCAGTAATGATGGTACTGATTTCAGTGCAGAAATTTTACATAAGAAATTAAAATTCACCTGTTGCTTTGGCACATTCTTTTTCCATCACTTATGAATAATTCAATAAAGATATGGCAACATAAAATGCACATACAAAGCCAGATAATTTCCTCACATATTTTCTCAAAACAATAGTCCTGCTCAACAAAATGTTGTAAGAACTACAGTGAACTTTTGGGCACTAAAGGACTAAACTCCGGCTTTAACAAGCATTCATGAAGCCTGACATGGAGTAGTGTAGCTCTGTCTTTAATTGTATTACATAGAAAACCATGTGATAATATGAAACGCATATAATAGTGAGTCCCTATTTATTAACCTATTCATTCAAGATTAATCTATTTCTAGAACACTGGTATCTTTGAGCGTGGTCCTTGATACCCTTGTACAACAGACTCCAGCATATCTATCTCAATCCATCTGCTCATTTACAGGACAAACCTTAAATGGGCATGTTAATGCAGGGATATTGCAGGTTTAGGAATTGGAAGAACTGCATTAAAGCGGCACAATTTCTAATCCTCACCTGTTTCTTGAGCTCTTCCACTCGCTTCCTCAGCAAAGCATTTTCCTCCTCCAATAGGCGATACTCCAGAGGCCGGGTGGAAAGTGCGGCCTGTACCCCTAAATCATAGTGGCCTCCCCCAGTCCCATCAGCCAACCGCAGCCCTTCCAATCGTCTTCTCTTTAGCTGAAGAGCTGCGTGGTCAACAGGGCTCTCCAGTGGCCCAGGATCAAACAGTCCATTCTCAAACAGTGATTCATAAACTGAACATGGACCCCTCTCATAGCGCCGTTGTCCAGCAGCCCCCAGGGATAGACAACTTCCCATGGAACCTCCTCCTCCACCCCCACACAATCCCTGATCTCTGCACCCTCCGATGTTGGGGCTTCCTATCCCCATCAGACTCCCTCCATTAGCTCCAACCAATCCTGACACCCCACCACAGGCTGCACCTCCACCGCTTGCATTCACTATTCCACCCACCCCGCTTGAGACACCCATCATCCCCACTGCACTGAACCGTGAAGCCTCGTGCTCATGGTCCTTCCGCACATGACGAAACTTGCACTTGTTGCCCCGCTGACATTCCCCTTTCAAGAAGTCTCTGCATATGGGAGCCTCACCACGGTTCTGTGGTAGGTCAGTAAGTGACAGGCCCAGACCTGCTGCCACTTTCCACCGCAGCCACAATGGCAGCTCACCAGTCTTTTTGTAGTAGTCTTCATCTTCCTTGGAGCCATGCACAAAGCGGCAGTTGGTACGCACACACTCTTTGTTCTGGTGGTCATGACAGAAGACGAACTCATTCTTCTGTGCACCAAGGTCAGGAACTTCATTGAAGTCTGGGTGGCGGAAACGACAGCGCTTGCCACGCTTACACACATTCCGTAAGAAGTCACGGCAAACGCCATCTGATAGCAAGCCAGAGCCAAAGCTGCCACTTGCTCCACTGCAGGTGTGGCCATTTCCCAGGGCACCGCTGCATCCCATGGCCCCAGAACCACTGTTCCCACCAGTTGAGCTTCCCCCAACTCCCCCTCGACCGTCTGCACCCCCACTCAAGCCAGACCCAGGGCCCACTTCCTCCCCTACCCCTGTGCCAGCACCCCCTCCACTGCCACCCCCACCACCACCTACCAGGTACGCGCTATCCCGGTCAGGCATGGCGCTCAGCGCAGTCAAAAAGGTAGCCCGTGCTCATGTGTGGGCCAGAAATGGCAGGCCTAACTATTGTTCAAGGCCTGATGATTTAATGATTTTAAAAAAGGTACCCAAGTCTGACTTCTGTTGCAATCTGCAAATCCAAATGTGGTACCTGTGGAAAGACAGCATACAAATTACATAATCAAAAGGCATAAAGGCAGACAATGTTTGAGTGTGCTCACTGATCCATGTTTCATTTTTAATCACAGCCATGACTTTTGGTTGTAATCAAAATTTCTAATCTATAATTTATCAAGCAAGCTTAATTTGGTTTTAATTGTAGAATTCTAATGAATCATTCATTCCATTGTTTTGCATTACCAAGGTGACCGAGTTATGAGAAACTGAGCTATGAAAAACCATGTAACAGATAAAAAGCTTTATTGTTGTTAAATCTGGAAACATAAAAGTTTCAAGTAAACAACATTTCAATTAATGCATTCTGAATGCAGCATTTGTGATGTTACTTACATGCACATGCACTCAGTATGCAAAAACAATTAAATATTTTTTTCTAAATCTAATTTTAAAAAGGAGCTCTGGTTATGTCATATATTAAGCTAAACTAATCAACAGCCACTTATTTGTACTGACCAGCAGTCCTTACAGGATTTCATGATTTTGCAATTGCAGAAATTAATGCAAAATCAAGCAAATATTCAGATGAGCTTGCAATTTTCCAAAATTAATGCATATTTTCCACAGATTTGGGCTAAGATGCGTCATGTGACATCACAACACACATTCAGTCAAAGCCCTCTTTGATTCATGTGCGTTGAACAGGAGTACAGCTGAAAGGTCTCATTTACCAACAAACATCACACATGCAAAGACCGTGGATATCTGGATGTTTTACACAAAAGTGGAGGAAAACTGCACACCATGTAACCTTGTTGTAGAACAAGTAAATCAAGTCTGGTGAGTCACTTTTCCTCCATGAAGCATATAAAAATGGCTGCTGTGCCTCAAATGCCAAGGCAAATCACCATGACTGAAGCAACTGCATCAAGGTCTGTGGCGACTGCTGAAAGAATCAAAGTGAGTGCAAGATTCTAGATCACAGAAGATTACTTGATAGATTAGTAAAATGTAGACTGTGTGAGAGCTGGAAACTGGCTTAGGGTTATGGGTGGTTTTTTGGGGGACAGTAGAAATGGTTAGCAACATCAGAAATGTGACCACAGATTGTGTGTGTGTGTCTCAGAGAGAGAAATATTAAATCAACAGCTCAATACTTTTATGACATAATTGAAAGAATAATTAAAATTGTAAATAAATACACAATATTTATTGACATATTTTTAAGATTTGTGAAGAATGGGATGCCAAAAAGGCTTTTGATGCTGCACTTCAGTCACTATTCCCAAACTCACATCTTGAACCTCATCAGCAGTGCATTTCGCAAACCATTTAACCAGTTGAACAGTTTCATGCCAAGTTGGTCCCAGATGTTTTACCAGGCTGGCTCACATATCTTCGTTTACCTTACATCCCTCACAAAAAAGCTGCCAGTAGGAAAGAAGGCCACCTTGGCTCCAAATCTGGGTGGGACACGCTGGAACACATGGTTTTCAGCAATACAGTACCACTCACAGCACTTTAGACTCTACAAGGAGTTCATAGAGATGAAAAGGTAGAGGTAGGCCTAAATCAAATACAAATTCCTTTAAAGATAAAATATAAGTAACACTATTCCTTGTTGACCCATCATAGCCTTCCTTTAGCAACACACAAACACAATTCAACAGTTCATCATCATAGATCAAACAATATCACAACTTAGTTGCATACTTTTTAAATTTGACACAGTCAGCCACGCATACAAATACATGGAAGATGGGCAACAAGCCATAAGGTTTTTTTTCAGGATTTCTGGGTGTTTGACCCTTTTTGCAATGTTTGTAACATTGCATTTATGGATGACAATGTGTCAAGTCACAAGGCCATTCCACATTTCAATGAACTTAGTTATTACTTGACAAGCATGGGGCCAGCAGCACTCAGAGCTTCATCTGGAGTGGTGGATTTGGCTGTGTTCTGGGATGACCTACATGATACCTGCACTGATACCTTGGCCAAAAAACACAAAGATGCTGTCAACAGCATAGGCCTGTCACGATAATTACTTTATTGACTTATCGTTATATAGATATGACCGCGATAATTTTTGCGGACCTCAATAATGCCCATTGTGTTTACATACGTGTTTGTTTACATAAGCATGAATGTCACCACGTCATGTTCGGCGAGTAGAGACTGATGCAAATGCATTTTAAGTATTTTATTTGAGAGGCAGGGAGACAAATCCAAACTGAATCATAATCAGTAAACAGAACACAGGCACAGGTCAGGTGATCAGCGAAAAAAGCACAGATAATCCAGAATACACAACCAAGAAAACTAAACTAGATCAATAACTTGTAGAATTATAGCATGAAACAAAAAGCTCTGCAAAGTCAGATGGCAAAAGACTGAACCTTACTTAGCACTGAACATAGAACCACAAGGGTTTAAATATACAAACTACATAAAGATAAACTGAAAACGTGTCACACGAGGAGACAACCAATGACAGGACTATTAAAATAAATATATATACACATACATTATATTAGTATTTATGCATTATTTTTATGGGTGCACAAAAAGCAGCCAATTAAACTATAGTCCTACATTAATAATATATATTCTGGTGTGTGTGTATTGGGTTCTTTTCTGTGTTGGACAAACAGCTGTGTAAAGTTTTAGTCTAAAGTTTATATTTGTAACACTCAGTTTGTGGATTTTATTTTAAATAAACAAAAAAATGATACTGAAAGCTTGCACCACCCCATCTGATTAATCGGAAAAATAAATAAATAAATAAATAAATAAATAAATAAATGGCCAACCAATCGATTATGAAAATAATCATTAGTTGCAGCCCTACTTTATACAGCCATATGAATGTAAGAAATTAAACTTTGGATTTCACAAAACCTTTGGTTATCCGTTCTGAGTTAATGCATTGTTTGCATTATGTGAAAATGATACATAGTTTGCATTCTGTAAAATGGTTGCATTTTTTACATAGGTTGATGCATTGGTTGCATTTTGTTATGATGATGCAATGGTGGCATCCTGTTAATATAATACAATGTTCACATTCTGCTAAGTTTGTTTTACAGCACTTTTGCCATGCTGTAAAATTGATCAATAGCTTGTATTCTGTTAAACTGCAAGAGTACAGATGAACATAAAACTACATAAAACAAACAATGGCCACCTTAAAATTAAAACTGTGGTTTATATTTTATGTTAATGATTTTCAATGATTTTTATTTGGTGTTAAATTTTAATGGAAATGTTTTGGAAATTTTATTCATCGGGTTTTTTTTTTTTCCCAGTATTCTCTTTTTATATATTAGAGAGGCCAATGGTTCTTGAGGTCAGAAAAGTAATAAAAATGTGTACTGAATGTTGTCTGTGGTATACTTTTTTTATTCACAGTGTTTACATGTGTCTTCACTGGTAGTAGTTTAAATGAAAAATCCTGTGCTTGCAATTTCACCAATTAGCACAAAAAAAAGCACAAAAAACTCCACAAATTGCATCGCAAATTTTGAAAAAAGCCACATTTTTGGCCACAGCAATCACAAAAAACTCTGCAAAATCCTCTATGGACTGGACCTGGTGGATAATTTAAGTAAACAACTCTGATAAAAAGTAACCGAAAAATATTATCTATAAAATAATTCACTAATTTTCATGGCCAAAAGGTGAAAGGTCGTGTTATACATCACAAAATCGTGCATCATACAGGAGCGTGTTATTCTGTTTAAACCACATTTGCCAATGTAATTACCAATGTGATTTGCCGCAAATCTGTGGCACATTTTAACGGTTTATAGTTAAATTTAATGTTGCAGAACATCCAAGAGACAAGTTAGCTGCATTAGAGTCATTCCCTTTCCAGTCACTCAGTCAGTCTCTCTCTCTTTCACACACATACACACACAAAGCGCAGCCTGTCATTTTATTGAGAAAATGGAAAGCATAACCAAGAGTGATTAAAACCGTGACTTCACTAATTCTGAAGAGATTCAATAAATGTTACATAAACGTCTCCAAAAGAAAAGAAAAAAAAACTACACCACATCAACGATTATATGAGGTTCTCTGTAAAACAACAACCCATTTTGTAAACCTGTCTTAGATTATGCAAATTGCTTGTGCTGTTATACGCAAATAATGCACACCTTCTGACCAATCAAATTTGAGCACTCAACCAAGCTGTGATGTATAAATTTATACAAGGACCTTGGCTAAGTAAAACAATAGGTGCTACTTTGTTACTTCTTCCTGGATAGGCCATGTGACTGTTTTGTCCCTCCTCCTCTGAGAAAATTATAGACCAATTTACCTCGTGTTTTTGGCCAAGTCTGTACACCCCTATGATTTTGCAGGCAGATACCATCAAAAAAAGCAAGTTTTTTTGACCACCGCTACTGGCTGTATTTAGTTGTCTTGCATGTGTATGTATATTAAACACTTCCTGATTTAAGAAAGTAGAAGGCCATGATCTCACAGGCTGATTAAAGGTTCATTAGGAAAGATTAGTAAGTTATTTTAACAGTTCTACAGGATTTTTGTGGAATTTCTTTGTGATTGTTGTGGCTAAAAATGCTTGATTTTGCTGCAGCTTTTTCCATAAATTTTTTTTTCCAGACTTTGTGCTTTTTAATGAGGAAAACTACTTGAATTGGCAAAATTGCAATTTCATGAAATTGTTTTGTCTTTCGCAGTGATGTTTGATGGTAAATGAGACCTTTTACCTGTATGTTCGATTCGGCCAATGCACATTGTGATGTCTTGGCCCAAATTTGCGGTAATATTTAAAAATTAAAGCTCCTCCAAATATTGTGGAGTTTGCTTGATTTTGCGTCAATTTGCATCTGCAGTTCACGTGAACAAGCCAGAAGGCTATTGGAGAAATATTGTGATGGATGAGAACAAAATAGAACTTTTTAGTTTAAATGAGAAGCCTTATGTTAGGAGAAAGGAAAACACTGCATTCCAGCATAAGAACCGTATCCCATCTGTGAAACATGGTGGTGGCAGTATCATGGTTTGGGTCTGTTTTGCTGCATCTGGGCCAGGACAACTTGCCATCATTAATGGAACAATGAGTTCTGAAGTATACCAGCAAATTATAAAAGAAAATTTCAGGACATCTGTCTGTGAACTGATTCTCAAGTGAAAGTGGGTCATGCAGTAAAACAATGACCCTAAGCACACAAGTTGTTCTACCAAAAAGATTGGTTAAAGAAGAATTAAGTTAATGTGTGTGAAAATCTGATGATGTTTCAGGTCATATTTATGCAGAAATATAGAAACATCTGAAGGATTCACAAATTTTCAAGCACCACTGTAGCATAACAATATACTCTTATAAGTATAACTTTAACTTTAGTCCGGTTGCTCATTTACTTTAAATTCACACTTAAACTTTTCCACCTGAGATGGTTTTACATTTCTGAGATGACAGAATATGAATTGGGGAAAACTAAATTAGTTTTCCAAAGGAAAAATTGTAATGCTTGTTTTCACTCAGAATAGAAGACACAAGTACAGATGTAGGATTAGGTATGTCTCAGTCAGCCCCCTAGTTCAGTAGTCAGGACACTGCTCAGGAAGACGGCCATTTTAAGGGCTGTCTGAATCGCAAAATCCTTCCAATGCACTCAAATGTTCACTCCCTAAAAAAAAAAAATCCCACAATAAACCACAAATACCAGGGACTATTGATGCTCACTATGTTCCCTTACAGGAAAAGACCACGTTTTCTGACGCCTCTCAGCTCAAACAAAAAAAAACAAAAACAACAACAAAAAAAAAAAACACGGGAGACAAACTCTCAGCCAACTTCTGTCCACAAATGTACGTAGCTTGTTATTGTTGTTATAGTTCTCAAATGATTCCTTAAGTTAGCGACTTTTAACTTTATTTGACGTTCTATATATGGGTTGTTTGAGTCTAACGACTTTTAAGTGTTTAATGATTTTTTTTTTTTTTTTTTTAAACCAACTAGCTAGCCTACGATCCTGCTGGAAGTACTTTGATAGAAATGCATGTGATTTAGCTAACAAATTTATACGACATCCATCCATCCATCCATTTCCTATACCACTTATCCATCAGGGTCATGGGGAACCTGGAGCCTATCCCAGAGAGCATGGGGCACAAGGCGGGGTACACCCTGGACGGGGTGCCAATCACATACACATTCACACACCCATTCATACAGTACGGACACTTTGGACATGCCAATCAGCCTACCATGCATGTCTTTGGACTGGGGGAGGAAACCGAGTACCCGGAGGAAACCCCCACAGCATGGGGAGAACATGCAAACTCCACACACACACGGCTGTAGTGGGAATCAAACCCCCAACCCAGGAGGTGTGAGGCAAACGTGCTAACCATTAAGCCACTGTGCGCCCATTTATATGATAAATAAAACTTAAATATTTTTAAGTTTAAAATGTCTGGTGACCTTTTACAACATGAGTACATAGTCAGGTCAATGGAAATCGAGTTAACTGGTGTCCCCACAGCTATGTTCGACTTCATGCAAAGCTGCGCAGACAAATCGGCGGCTGACTTGAAGCAGTGTATGCCGGTTAGAATTTTTGTTTGATTTCAGACAGCGCTGACGCCACACCACTGTGACGTACGGCATCAAAGTACCATGATAGCTATACGAAAGCAGCTGGCTCCCTCAGCCAGCACAACTTCTCCAGAGCGGTGAAGATGACACAGTTAGTTCACGATTGGCCACACTCACCGACGACAATGATGACGTGCTTTTCATCTTTATTCTGACACCTTCAGTTCCGCTAAGGCTCACAAATCTGTATTTTTATAGCAGTAAAAACCCTTTTCGTGTAATCTTAATGTTATATTGGGTCATATTTATCAAAATAAAACTGAAAAAATATAGACCCCACTTTATTGTTTTTTAAATAATGCAGGCTTATGTTGAACTTTCTTCTTGTACGTACAGGCACTGAATTAAATTAACCTATTCAGCGAAAAGTGTTTCTGGTGGTGGCGGCTGGTCAATAGGCACTGGGTTGCTGCCCCCTTCAGGTTGTCCAGAGAAGGCTACTTAAACATGCTAAACATATATTAAACAAATATATATTAAGTTAAATATTATTAATTATTAATTAATATTATAAGTTAAATATATATTGCAAAATAATTAGTCGTACTACTTGTCTGGCAATCATGTTAGCATTTATTAAAAAATCTAAATTGTATTTTGTTCATCTGTATCCAGGGCGCCAGCCAAATGAGTGTGTATGTAGGCCCTTAAACTTTTGAAAAGCAGGTGACTTGAGGCTGCTATCTAATTGGCTTGCTTCAGATTGTCTTCAGGGCACAGCTCATTGTGCCCCAGATGCTTCCACTTTTGTTGTTAGCGAATCAATATTGTTTTTATATATTTTGACCTCACGTGACTGGACCATTCTCAACGACTCTCCAACTCAGCAGTGTCAGTTGACCGGTACTGCAAGAGATTCTTAATAAAATAGAAGTAAGCACAACATTTCTTCCATATGAAAGAAAATTCATTTTCATCTTTACAAAAATAACCCTTTCACAAGAATTTAAAAACAACAACAAAAAAACAAAAAAAAAAAACCAAAGGATAAAGGAACTTGGACCAGATCAACCCAACTTACAAATTCAGCAGCAATCAAGTGATTGCAGACGAGCTTACACCCGGGGTTTCTCCAGCACTTTATGGCAAACGGAGTTGGCTAGCTGGATGTGATTAAAGTCCTGCAATTTATTGTTTTCCTTGTTTGCTGTTTCAAAGTTCTGACACCGAAACATTGTGGACAACAACAGAGGTATGAGACTTTCTGAAAAATGAATACGACATGAAAGTAACCACAGCCATCTTGAAAATGCTGAGGCAACATTTTTTTTGGTAAGCTTAGCATTGCTGAACAGCTAGATGAAGGCTACAGGATTGGCATTAGAAGGCAAGGGCAAAATATATTTTCAAGTAGTACTACTGGCTATTGTTTAGGCAACATTACAGTGTTTTTTTGAGTGATTACCTTGATTACTTTATTATTATTGATAATAAACCCACATTAAACCCAAATTCACTGATTCATGGTACCTCATTTCATGTTTTAACAGTTGATTTTTCCATTTTAGCTAAGCAATGATGATACACTGGTCATTTAACAATTACATTCAGTCCCACATTACTAACTGTGTGATTTTCAGTTTGTTTGTACCCTCCCCAAAATTTTTAGCACCAGCCGCCACTGGTTTCTGTACATACAGGTACTGTATTAGCTTAACCTATTAAGTGAAAAGTGTTTCTGGTTGCTACATGTAAAATTCAGACATCTGTTTATCTGAGAAATATTACATCTAATCCACTTCGTCTGCAATAAAGAAAACATACACCGCGCGAGTGTCACTACAGAAAGCAGAAAGTGTCCGACTTGATGGCTCTGTTTTCAACTCCTACCCGGACTGCAAGCGGCAACTCTCGCTGATCGGTTACATCCAGCCGCAGCCCAAGCCGAACACACCTAAAGTGTAGTGAGCCAGGGTCCTTTCCAGTGCCCGAAATCGTGTACACGATATACTGATTCAAGACCTAGGGAGCTGATCAAGACACACCGAGATCTCAAGAACAACATTATTGCTGTTTGTTTAGGCGGGCATCCCAGATCATGGTTTTAATCAGAGGTTAAATGTAATCAGATTACGTTATTTAACGCCTCATGTCATTTGAACTGGTGCACCACAACATGAATAAAAATAAACTGTTTTCTAGTTACTTAGTGACGTAAATACCACTGTCGTTGCACACAAGTGTCATTTGCATTTATTATTTTCTCGTTCAATTTTATACAACTAAACAACACATCTGAAAACAAATAATTTTATGGCTCGCTAAGTAGCAAAGGCCTAAGTAACAGACGCCAGACAAAATAGCTATCGATAGCATGTTAGCTAGCTAAGAAAACGAGTTACTAATCAAACCTGGCAACATTGTAAATCATTAAACGAACACCTACCCAACGTTTACAGAGAGTTCGAGCCACCTGAAAGCAAACCCATCTGCAACCTTTTCCCCCCACAACTCAAATGAATTGGTATTTACGTTGTTTTCACACACTGAAACTGATCAGGCTACAACTTCCGCCTGCTTCAAAATAATGGATGTGTTCACACACTGGATTAACGGTAGGTCTGCGCAATTTCACGGATTTTCATCAATAGTTCTTTTTCGGAACTTCTTCCAGCATACCATGTGTACAGATCACAAGATCTGTGCAAAAACCCAAATATGTCCTAACTTCGGACATCTATGAACAATTTTCACTAGAGGCAGTTTGCAAGATGTGTAGAATGTGGCTTCGCATGAGCTCACAAAGATTACTTCATCACTATGCCCAATCATGTAGGAGACATAAACACTTTTTCTCTTTACTGAAACATCAGGCATTTTTAAAAAGTAATGCCAATGTATAACGTTCAAAGAAATGTACAACAAGGGAAAAAGAGAAATGAATAAAGAAAGAAAAGAAAATACATGTGCATTACTGTTTTAAATTACATAAATTAAAGATTTTAACAAATCTTTTCACGTTACTATTTTTTACATTCTTTTACCATATTATAATAACATTGTGACTATCAGAAATAATTCAAAATTTGGTTTATTCTGTGACCATTTCATCTTGTGAAGAAAGAACCTCCTAAAAATTAAGTAATTTATAATAAAAAATAAGATACATGAAAACAAATAGGGGTCCTATGCAGAGTGGCTTTTTTTTTTTTTTTTTGCCTGTCCGATTCACCAGCTAGTTTTCCTGGGAACTGCCCCATACTTACGTGTGTAAACTAGCTTTATTTAATTTATTTTATAGCTATTTTTGTAATTGAAGAAACAGAGATGGTACTGTACAAACACAAACTGTACAAAACTTGTAACATGTAAACATGTAACAAACAAACAAAAAAGTGAAAACATTGACAAGTAGAGGAAAGTAGATTATACCTTATCAACAGTGTCTCCAAAACATCTCTTATAGTGTTTCAGGAATCTATCACATTTTTCATTGTTACTTAAATAAAAAGATTTGAGGAGTGAGTCAGTTTCAATTAGAAAATGTGCAAGAGTATAGCAAATGTCAGTCAAAAATGACTTACAAAGCTATTTTAAGGTTTAAATACTCTTTTGTACTTATATGGTACTTAAATCACCTTTCATTGCCATTGCAGGGAAAAACATATAAACATAACATTATCCAATATTTCATTATCCAAGTTTCACAGAAGAAAGTCATGAGTTTTAAAACAACAGAAAGGCTGGAAATGATGACACAGCTTCAGGGTAAACTATACTTGCAATAATTTAAGCAACCAACAAAATATTAGGTGTATACCTAAAATAAAATATCCCTTTTTCATTGCTATTCTGCTGGAAACATGTTCTCTTCTAGGAACATGCTTAATTTTTTTTAAGTTAAGTGATACTTCTTGTCTGAGAAAGTAACATTCATATGGTTATGCTTTTCATGTACTTTCAATTAATACATTTGTGTACCCCTACGGAAAGATTTTTGGTGCATCTGAGATGGTATGATCTGTATGGTTATGCATTCCATGTTTTTTGTTCATAATTAATCCATTCTGTTAATAGAATGGTGTGCTGTGTTCTTCAGGCTATTTGACATGTTGCATTCTGTTAAAGATTATAACTATTATCATAATTGATATTCTGTTGCTGTTGTTTTCAAAATGTTCTGCAGTATGAAGCCAACATGGAGTACATTCTTTTACTGCTGTTTCATGGAGAAAAAAACGGGGTTGTAAAAGTTTGTATTTACTACATTTGTGATATTAAATAAAGAATGTAGCCCAGGAATGTCCAAGTTTATTTGCAAAGGGCCAGTGTGGGTGCTGGTTTTCATTCCAATCAAGCAGGAGCCACACTTGATTCCAGTTGAGCTTGGCTTTCAATAGACTCAAGTGTGGCTTCTATTTGGTTGAATGAAAACCTGCACCCAAACAGGTCCTTTCCTGATGAGATTAGACACCCCTGATGTAGCCCGTATAAGTTGACTTAATTGTTATTGCTTGTTGTTATTTTAGGGTATAAGTATCAAAAGACTTGCTTTTTATACTATTTCTGGCTGTTCTTGTTAAATTTACAAAATTGCTTATATTTAATAAATGGGGTCCAGGGGCAGATTAAGGTCCAGGTTATAAAATATTTATTTGTGGTTAGTGAAATGAAATTCTGCAGTGAAATGTAGATCATTCAAATGTAACATTTGTTCCTGCTGTCTTCTTACCTTCACCTGACAGATGATCACCATCTCTCAGAATGACATAAGTTTGTATATCCATCTAGATAAATAAAAATATGCTAAGTAGTACTAAGTAGATCACTCCTTGCAAACAGAACAGCTAAAACAGTTTTTTTTAATCTATTTTAAAAAAAACCTTAAATCCACAACTAGCATTTTCGTGAGCAAAAAAACTAACTAGCCACCTACATGAACAAATTATTTAAAAAATCTTTCACTGATGATGACTAAATCACACAGTTTGTGGCAGAATGCAACCTAATAATGATTTCAGCTGTATTTTTTATGGTAAATTTCTAGCTACCACGCCTGCCAGTTTTTTTGTTTTGTTTTTTTTACTGTAAATTTAACAGGATTTTTTTTTTATACAGTGTTAATAAGGTCATAATCCTGACTTTTAACCAATTTAAGTAGAAGAAGATGATTGTTCCATTTAAATCTAGACAGTTAAAGTGACAATTCCTCTGTTGATTACTTTCACATTTCATGTAACAGATGGTAAAAGATATGTACCCAAGTGATCATGGACATTAAGTACCTTACACAAGGAAACTGCTTTTTAAATTTTTTTTCATATGTCTTGGCGACTGTCAGAATCATACCAGACTCTAAATATCCATTCTGTCATATGCATGGCATGCGCTAAATCCTCCATCAGCTTAGCCATTTGCGTTGTGGCTTATGGCTTACTTCTTCTGTAAATGCTCCTATGGAGAATTTACAAATCCAATACAACTTTTTATTTAGGAAAAGAATGATTAATATAAAAATGAAATTAATATAAAACCACAAATATGTGGCTGTTTAAACTGTATTGAGTGGCCAATACATTAAAAGCAACTACAGTAAACGTCAGTAAAGCAGATGGGGGTGTGGTTTAGCAGGAGTCTGCAGAAAGAGTGTGGGGGAATGAGCAAATTAATGTGGCACACCTGATTCTAATTTGTGAATGGTTAGTTGGGCAGTAGTAGCTCAACGGTTAAGGTTACTGATCAGAAGGTTGGGGGTTCAACCCCCAACATTATTGCCACTGCTTGGGCCCTTGAGCAAGGCCCTTAACCCTCTCTGCTCCAGGGGTGCTGTATCATGGCTGATCCTGTGCTATGACCCCAACTTCCTAACAAGCTGGGATATGCAAAGAAAAGCATAATGTATATGTGACAAATAAAGGCTTTTTCATTTAAAAATAACAAAACAAAGGGCAATGGTGGCTCAACATTACTGATAAGAAGGTCAGGGGTTCAAGCCAGTTCAATATATATGTGACATGTAAAGGTGTATTCTTCTATTTACACACTGTTCTCTCTCTCTCTCTCTCTCTCTCTCTCTCTCTCTCTCTCTCTCAGTGAGTGGGACCAAGGCGAGTGTGTGTATGTGTCATGTGAATTGAACTGAACTGAACCAAGCCACTGGAAAGCTGCAGAGTTTCCATTATGTTTAATTTAGTTTTGCCTTTTTGAAACTTTTTTTGCAGGGTACGGATAATGATAAACACTCACCAGTCAGTCCACCAAGTTCTTGAGTTGCATTGTACAACACTGCTGCTGAAACCCAGGAAAAAACAGCTTGAAAAAAGGTGTGGACATGGATTCCAGTCCACCTGCCCAGGTTCTCCAGTCAATAGTGCAGATGCAGGCCCAAAAGCATCAGGCGCTCATGAATCTGCAGCAGCAGGTGGACAGGAAACCTGCACACCGAGACACCATACAGAGTCTGCTGACCTCCTCCTCTTCCTACTCTGAGCTCCTCCTTAAGCTCCTTCTCTCTGGCCAGGATGACACTGCTGGATGATACAGAGGCATACCTGGAGATGTTGGAGGGTATTACATTGGCATGTGGATGGCTGAGAGAAGAGTGGGGGCTGCACATTCAGGCTCTCCTGATGGGAGAAGCCCAGTTGGCGACCCGTAGTCTGCCACCAGAGTGCCAGCTGGATTATGCAGCTGTGAGCAGGGCCGAGCAGGTTGGTTTGTCACCAGAAGAACATCGATGGTGCTTCCTATCCACACCATTAGAGGGGGCTCAACTGTTCACCTATGCCCACTTCTGGATTCCTGCAAGTACTAGCTGTGACTGGAATCTGCCCAACAATAGAAGTCATAGAGTGAGTGGCACTGGAACAGTCGGGTAGTATTCAGACCTTAATCCACCAAATCCTTATTCAAGTGTTGAGAGGTGAAGGTTTGGTGTATTCATGGGGCTGTGCACATATATCCTATGGTGCCTCTCACAATCACTTATACGAGACAAAAACGTAGTCTGAAGATGGCGGTTAGTCCCCACCTTTCCCACCCAGTGATTTTGGGCACAGATTGGACAGGGTTTAGGGAATTAGGTGCAGATTTAGGACTGACTGGGTCCCAGCTGGTAGCACAGTGTGAGGTTTGTGCTGCACTGGCAACCAACGCAATTCTGGGTACATTGCAGCAAGATGGTAGGCTCGTCTGAGGGGGCAGATGAACCTCCTCTCATCAAGCCTTTAGCTGATTTCCTACTGGAACAATCACAAGATGATACCTTAAAACATGCATTGAAGCAGGTGGCAAAGATTGACAAGGAAATGACTCAGTCTGGGGCAGTGCTTAACTTTCCCCATGTCGCAATTATTAAAGATCATTTATACAGAGTGAGCTCAGACAAAAAGGTGAAACAGTTGATGGTACTGAAAAGCCACAGGGAAATGCTTTTCCATGGGGCTCATTATAACACCATGGCAAGGCACCTCGTGGGTGGATAAAACACTAGTCTGGTTAATATTTTATTGGCCAGGCATCCACTGTGACATATGCAAGTGGTGTGTGTCTTGCCGTAAATGTCAGCTGGTGAATCTATTGGTTGTCCCAAAAGTGCCATTGTGTCCTCTTCCTCTTATCGAGATTCCCTTCAGCAGAATTGGCATGGATCTCTTTGGCCCATTAGACCGGTCAGCACGGGGACACCACTTCATGTTAGCTCTAGTGGACTATGTGACGCAATATCCTGAAGCCACTCCTCTGAGGATGGTCTCCATGAAGAGTGTAGCAGAGGCACTCTTTCAGAGCCGGCCATGTTTCAAAGAGTAATGGATTGGACATTACAGCCCCACAGTGTGTATGCCGCTGCACATTTTGATGATATAGTAGTCTATAGTAATGACTGGGAGTGGCATATGCAGCATGTGAAGATGGTCCTGAAGTCTTTGAGGTGAGCTGGTCTAACGGCAAACCCCACGAAGTGTACGGTTGGACAGGGGGAGGTACAGTATCTGGGCTTCCATGGGGAGGTACATCCCCAGATTAATAAGACTGCTGCAATTGATGCCTACCTGTGACCAAAGACCAAAAAAGAGATGAGACAGTTCCTGTGGCTGGTGGGATATTATTTAATGTTTGTGGTTAATTATTCAGACCTCACCAGCTCACTGACTGATCACACTAAAAAAGGGAGCACCAGATCCGACCCAGTGGTCAGATCAGTGCCAGTGACCCTTTGTAAGGGTTAAAGTGCTCTCTGTGGGAAGCCTTTGCTTCGCTCCCCTAGCTTTACTCTCCCTTTTGTGTTGCAGATTGACAGAGGGTGCAGGGCCATTCTGTCCCAGGTAGTGGAGGGGGAGGACCACCAAGGGCTGTACATCAGCTGAAACTTGTCAGTGCAGAAGTCGAATTACAGCACAGTAGATACGGAGTGTTTGGCGATCAAATGGGCCACACTCTGATACTCCTTATTGGGGCGCCCATTCACTCTCTGTTTGGACTCTCTGTTTGCAGAAGTCGAATTACAGCACAGTAGATACGGAGTGTTTGGCGATCAAATGGGCCACACTCTGATACTCCTTATTG
>JANDJT010000012.1:25414671-25427810 GCA_024331685.1 Stegophilus panzeri | reverse complement strand
CTCTGGTCAGCGAGCTGTCACAGGGCAACAAAAATCTGATGCTTTCCCTCCAATAGAATGTGGAAAAGTTAACGTCATTAAAAGACCATCTGGCAGCATAGAAACTACTGCCAAATGTGTCACCATGGGTTCAGTCTACTGTAGAAAAGGGTTACCATGTCCAGTTCAGAGTTCAACCCCCCCAGTTCAGAGGTGTGCTCACCACAGTAGTCAGCACAGAGCAGAGTATCCACAGAGCCACAGAGGGGCCATAGAACATGTACCCTGTTCCCTGAGGGATGGAGGTTTTTACAGCCGTTATTTCCTGGTCGCAAAAAATATTGGAGTATGCGGCCCATTTTAGATCTGCATCATCTGAACCGTGCTCTTCGCACATACAGGTTCAAGATGCTGATGCTCAAACTTATTGTTCCACAGATTCAGTTTGAGGATTGGTTTGTAATGATAGATTTAAAAGATGCATATTTCCACATTGACATATTGCCCAGTCACAGGAAGTTCCTGAGGTTTGCGTTTGGATGCACTGCATACCAATTGGGTTCTTCCCTTCAGAATAGCTTTATTCCCTTGCACCTTCACAAAGTGCATGGATGTTATTCTGGCTCCATTGTGACTCCAGGGCATCCGTGTACTAAACTACCTAGATGACTGGTTAATTCTAGCATGATCCAGGAAACTGGCAATTCAACATCGAGATGTTGTTCTCGCCCAAATGAAGAGCTTGAGGCTCAGGTTGAACCTCAAGAAAAGTATGCTTTCTCCAGTGCAGGGGACACCTTTTCTAGAGGTTATAAGGATTCTACTATGATGAGAGCATTTCCATCCCCAACATGCATAGGGTCAATCCTATCAACATTGAGCAAGATAATGCTGGATCCCAGCATCCCCTCCAGTCTCTCCGAGAGACTGCTGGGACTTATGGCAGCTGCAGCCAACGTCATACCCTTGAGCCTATTGCACAAAAGACTGTTTCAATGGTGGCTGAAAAGTTGAGGGTTTTGTCCGAGGATGAAACCTCTGACAGTAATCAGTGTCATGCGGCGATGCCTACATACTCTGAGAATTTGGAGGTGTCCCCAGTTTCTAGCATTGGTTCACACTCAAGGGGTGTCTCCCTTATTGCAAGACGTTAATGACAGACACCTCCCTCATGGGCTGGGGTGCGGTCTTAGATGGCTGTCCAGCTCACGATCTCTGGAGTGGCCCTCATCTGGAGTGGCATATGAATCGTCTGGAAATGCAGGCTGTGTTTGTAGCACTGAAATTATTTCTTCCTCAATTAAGAGGTCACCATGTGTTAGTTGTGACAAACAACTAACAGTCTCATATATCAACCATCAGGGAGGATTATGTTTGCGCCCCCTGTTCAAGCAGGTGCAAGTAATTCTTCTCTGGGCAGAGGGAAAGTTTTTCTCAGTGAGTGCAATGTACATTCTTGGCAACAGAAATGTGGGGGCAGACATCCTGTTGAGGCCTAGGGATTGGTGGCTCCTTCCACAAGTGGTGGAGCTGGACGGCATACTGCACACGTGGACGAGGTCACATCTGTACGTTTTTCCCATGATCGCTCTGCTCACATATGTTCTGGCTAGAGTTCGCCAAGACTGTCTACGTCTGCTGCTAGTAACACCTTGTTGGCCAGCTCAAATATGGTTCTCAGAGAAAATATCCTTGCTGAACGGCACTCCTTGGGAGATTCCCATCTGCAGGCATCTACTGTCTCAAGCCAGAGGGCTGATTTATCACCCTCGGCCGGAAATATGGAAACGTGGGTCTGGCCCCTGAGGGGTCTTGCAACTGAGGTTGTAGAGACCATGTTGAATGCTAGAGCACCATCCACGAGGAAATTGACTTTTTGTCTCGTGGTGTGAGGAACGTCAGCTAGACCCAGTGAACTGCGCAATAGTCAATCCTGGAGTTCTTACAAGGACGTTTCTCAGCAGGGTTGGCTCCTTCTAAATCAGGGTCTACGTGGCTGCCATTTTGGCTAGACACACCCCATTGATGGAGCCTCTGTGGGGAAACATCCTGTAACTTCGAGGTTTATGCGTGATGTCAGGCGGCTGAGGCCCATCTGCAGACCACACATACCTTTCTGAGACCTTTCTGTGGTCCTGGAAGGTCTGTCAGCTGCCCCATTTGGGCCCTAAGAGTCAGCCTCTGAGAAGCTTCTGACTCTAAAGGTAGCTCTTCTGCTGGCCCTGACATCTCTCAAGTGAGCAGGAAATCTACAAGCTCTCTCTGTTGCCCCTTCCTGCCTTGACTTTGCCCCTGGATTATACCTAAAGTGCCTACGTCTGCTGCCCAGCCAGTAGTGTTGCAGGCTTTCTGCCCTCCTCTGTTCCTCACACCGGAACAAGAGAAATTGCACCTACTTTGTCCGGCTCTATGTACTTATGGCTCCGGCCAGTGGCATATTTCGAAGCAGCTGCTGGTCTGCTTTGGCAGTGACAGTAGAGGTGATGCTGTGTCGAAGCATCGCATCGCTAATTGGATAGTGGAGGCAATCTCTATCGCTTATGAGGAGTGCAATCTCACTATGACTCTGGGCATAAGGGTTCATTCCACTAGCGGTGTTGCCTCCTCAAAGGCTTTGTCCAAAGGGATACCCTTACAGGATATGTGTGCTGCAGCAGGGTGGTCTACACCACACACATTTATTCGATATTACAGCCTGGATATACATTCCACCCCGGGCTCGAGTGTCTTCCAGTGACCCTTGGGCTCATATCTTTTTATACAGGCCATACCCTCGGTATGACACAGTGGGTATTGTCATTCCCACAGTGTTTAGTTCACGCAACGTTGAATTCCCTTTGAAATGGAACGTCTGGTTTACGCATGTAACCCTGTTCCCTGAGAAGGGAACGAGACGCTGCATAGCTTTGTCATACTGGGGCATGTCTGTGAATTGTATCTTCACCCAGTATTTTTTGAGATTATCTTGACTTTGATATCCTGTTTGCTGATTGCCCAACCTTTTGCCTGGTTCTTGATACTGATTTTTGCCCTCATTTTGGATTTGTCTGCCCTGATCTTAATAAACAGCTTTACCTGCATTTGCATCTGTCTGCATGTTCCTTCATGTGACACAACCCAAGATTGGGCCATCAAATAAGTTTCATGTGTCATCCTTTTCATTTGATGTTGAAATTTAGGTTCAGAAAGAAAATTAAGGCCATGAGAGGAACAAAGCTATGCTTTGAATGTCTTGTAAAATAAAAAATCTATATACTGGATAAGCTAGCAGAAGCTATGTATTCCTAAACATAACCTAAAGATTCAGAATTTGAGGGTGTAGCAGCAGCCTTGGTTCACAAGCGTCCTTGTCTGCAAGAGCCAGGATCAAAGACTTGTTGTCAAAGATGGAAACCTTGAGCCTTAAATATAAAGTGGGGAATTATAGACAGACGTTGTGAAATGCTGGACGCTTTGAAGTAGAAGTGAATTAGAAGGACAAAGAGAAACCACACAGAAGTGTCAAGAAACCCAGGCACTTGTAATAAATTTTCTACCTGATCATTCAGCAGGAGTTGATGAAGAGTCACTTGAAAGAGAGAGGGCAGCAATAAAGGAAGAGCTGAAGAAAAATAATTTTAACATGACATCAACTAAAAGGTTGAAGTAACATTCTCTGCCTGAAATAATCCT
Source organism: Stegophilus panzeri (assembly GCA_024331685.1). Lineage (NCBI taxonomy): Eukaryota > Metazoa > Chordata > Actinopteri > Siluriformes > Trichomycteridae > Stegophilus > Stegophilus panzeri. The sequence continues at coordinate 25,424,159 of JANDJT010000012.1, read as the reverse complement.
TAATGCACTGTTGTGACAGGAGGTAAAACACCAGCTGGCAACTTGAAAAAGTAAAATGAAATGTAAAGCATCAGATGTGCTGGATGACTCAGTGTGGCATTTGTGCTACAGACAGACAGCCACAACAAACATTGTGCAAACATTATGTCTGGCTCATTCTGACATTAATCCACTACATGAATATAACATCTGATATTTTTTCAAAATTGGTGGCTTTGCATGTGTTCTATAACTTGCTATATAGTTTGCAACCAAATTCCCAATTTGGAATCAGTAAAGTCCATCCATCCATCCATCCATCCATCCATCTACCACTAGCCAGGCTAACCTTGATGTCATGGCAACCAGCAGGAACACCGAGAATAACTTAAGCAGCATGAAGTGAAAAAATCACTGCCAGTGTGAAGTGCAGCAAGTGAGAACCAGCCGTGAAGGAATTCACTGAGTAAGAATTGCATGGATTATAACACTTTGATGAAGATTCAGGCCTTTGATAGAAACATTAGGGGTTTAATCCCCCATAAACCCACCCATAGTCATAGTGTAGTGTAGCTCTGTAGTTTGCATATGTAGTGAATTGGAAGCATGGCCCAAGTGTGTCTTGAAATAATTAAGTAATTAAGTACTAAGTAAGTAAGTAAGTAAACAAACAAACATAATTCTGACACAGCGATGAGTTTACGATGGCAGATTCACAGTAACAACCAGTTACTCTTCTATGGCTAAATAAAATATATATATATATATATATATATGATACATTAAATTCTATGATCAATTATGACATTACCTCCCTTTGATTTATTTTGTGCTTACAAAAGTAACACAATTTCACCTTCAAAATCACAAGATAATTAATATTTAAATACATTCAGATACTAAATAATTTAAGTTATTTCTCCTTAACTTTCCTAACTTCATTGTTGCCATAGCAACAACTATCAGTGCTAACAGAGATGTCATTAATGTTATTATATTGCTTGATATTAAAAGATCTCTGAAAAGAAGTAGATGTGTGTGGGTTAGTGAAGGTTACAGAATTTACAGATATTGATGGTCAAAATTAAATAACTTTTTAGCTTGATGTTATAAAAATGGGTGACAATGTCATAGGAAGTTGATATGTTTACTCACATGGTGAAGGCTATGGCATTTATTAAAAAGCATAGTAGTTTAGAGGTGATTTTAGAACACTATATAAACTTATGGTTCAAAAGATTTTTTATATTTGAGCTATATCTTGACCATGAAACTCACAGTCCAAAAAACTGAGCTTTTTTTCTATTTGGCCAGCTTTCATTATTATCAGGATCTGCTGTAGACTTTATAGGCTGGAAGCCAATTTGGAAAGATGGCAAATTACTGTGATTAACATTATAACCTCACTCTATTCTCAGTGTATTAGCCTGATTATCAATGTCTGTTTGGAATGTCAAATTGCCTTGTTTTAATTTGAACTCAGCAATGTCAAACCCAGCCAAAGAGCATGAGACTGCTGGGGATGAGGTCCAAGAATAACAGTGAAATATAGAGGAACCATTCACAGAATCTGGTGACAAACCTGTAGTGGAAAAAAAAATCACTTCTCAATTAAAACAGTTGTATTGCTTTTACGGGCATTTAAAACATATTCCTTGTTGATTTCAATGTCACAGGCTGAAAATACAGTAAAAATGAGGTCTATCAAATACATATATTAATATAATAAAATAAGTAAAAAAAAAAAAAAAAAAAAAATGTCCTGCATGTCCCTGCATTTCATGTTATTCCTGTTAGCTATTATAATTAATTCAAGGGTCAAAGTTCAGAACAATGAGTAGCCATTTCAACCAGTGCAAATTGAGTTCCCATACATGCTCTATACATTATTAATTTACTTATAAATTCGATTTTATTAGTGTTACACTTTTAATCTTCCTGTAATATAATTTTACAGGGAAAAAACATGTAATGTATTGATGCTGCTGTGATTATTGATGTGTGCTTTATGTTACGACCTGGTCTTGATCAGGCTGCAACATACAATGAAATAATGCACTAATAATATTTGCACTTTTTTTTTATAGTGGTTTGAACTTCAGAAGCCGACCAGGCCAAAATAATAAACCTCCAACTATACAAAAAGAAACTAATTATCCTAAAAGAAAAGAAAAGAAAAATACAATTCCTTCCCTCACTCCCTAGCTAACCCAAAACCAAGAGACAATGAATCATTATAAAAGGAGCCAACTTCCTTCTAAGCACTATTTTCATGTGCTATTTACAAAGGTGACTATTAGTGTAAGTTAACAAAAATACAGTGGGGGAAATAAGTACTGAACACATCAACATTTTTTTCAGTAAATATATTTCCAGTTAGGCTATTCACATGAAATTTTCACCTGACTTTGGAATTAACTCAAGAAATCCACACATATACAGAAATCCAAACATTAAAGTCCATAAATGAAGTTATGTGTAATAAAGCGAAATGACCCAGGAAAAATGTATTGAACACGCTAACAGAAATGTATTTAATACTTAGTGGAAAAGCCGTTGTTTGTAATGACAGCTTCAGGATGCTTCCTGTTGTGACGACAGGTCGGCGGCCGGCACACAAAAGAGAAAAAACGCTCCTCCTGCGACTGCCACTAGGGTGCTGAAAGGACAGGTCCGCTTCAGCACCACCAATGTTTTGGACAGCCAGAGAGCGCGTGGCTGTGAGGCAAGACCGTAGAAACACACGGCTGGTGGCTAATTATCAGCATGGCCACTCTCCACCATCTAACAGCCGGCGGGAGCATATAAAAGGGCCAACCTCCTCTAGCAAAGAGATAGAGGGGCTCCGAAACGATACTAATGTTCTGTTTTGTGCTTTTTCTAGAGGATTCAGACACGACAGAAAACGTCGCTCCCTGGCTGCATCCACAGAGCTTCCTGACCGCCAAATGGGATCTCAGCCACACTGGAAGACCCCAGCATGCCCTCTGCAGCCCCAAGGATGACACCAACACCTGAGCACTTCACCCCATGGTACCTTTTTTCCACCCACATGCTTACGTTATTGAATAAAACTCTCCAGGTTTGGCACTTAAATGGCCTCCTGTGTGTCTGTGCTCAGCTCATCGCTGTCTAAGCTCACTACACTGGTGGAGGATGCGGGCATGAGCACCGACCCACCCACCTAAAAAAAACAAAATGCATCCCATGCTGCAGCACTTGTTGGAGACGAACATCCAACAGCAGGCAGTGACGCAACAGCTCGCCCAGAGCTTACAAGTTGCAGCCAGAGAGCTCCTGGCACAGAAGACAGCGACTGCTGCAGCCGCCATACCTCTCCCTGACCCCGGCTGAGAAGCCCAGCACCTCCTTCCCCGCCTGACCCAGGAGGATGACATTGAGGCCTATTTGGAGGCCTTTGAACGGGTCGCTCACCATGAAGAATGGGGTGTCGAAGAGTGGCCTCGCATCCTTGGGCCGCTACTCTCGGGAGAAGCGCGCACAGTGTACTATGTGCTCTCACCAGAGGAAATGGCGGACTACAGAGAGGTAAAAAGGGAGATTCTGGCATGGTGTGGGCAAACACCCAACCAGGCGGTGGCGGAGTTCCACCAGTGGAGCTGCAGGCCCAGAGCCAATCCATGTGAACAGATGGACACCCTCCTGTGCATCATCAAGAAGTGGCTCTAGCCAGACCAATACACCGCCACCAAGGTTGCAGAGAAGGTAGCCATGGACCGGTTCCTGAGAACTCTGCCACCAACAGAACGCCAGGCCGTGGGGATGCAGGCTCCCGAAAACCCAAAAGATCTAATGACCACCCTGGAACAAGCCTTGGCCACCCTGGAACTTGGCAGTGAAGGACAACGAACACTCCGCCCTCCTAGAAGCTTCCCACCCCGCCAGCCAGAACGGAACTACGCCGGGGAGAGAAGGAGCGGCTGGAGTCGCCCTGCCTACGGAACACTCAGGGACAACGCCATGCCAACAGAACCAGACCCAGGAACTCTGAAAAAAGCCCAGAAACCCTGGCTGGCAGGGTGTGCCCTCCACACTCTGAACCCACCCAAAATGCCCACCCTGACATTACGGGTAGAGTGAAACCTGGTAACAACCCTGTTGGACTCAGGGAGCACAGTGACCCTGGCCAGAGCAACAATCCTGCCAAAAAAGATCAGCAGGAATGTAACCATCACTGTGACCTGTGTACATAGAGATGCACGGGAAGTCCCTGCGGCCGAGGTACAAATACACGGCAGTACAGGCACCTGGCCACTCCTGGTGGGCATCATCCCAGACCTCCCAGTGCCGCTGCTCCTGGGAAGAGACTGACCAGGGTTCCCGACCAGCCCAGCTCCCAAGACCAGGAGGGCACCACAACGAGCGAAGGAGGCATGGGTCCGGCAGGCCTACATGGCCCAGGATGAGAGGGACGCCATGGCAGAGGGTAAGCAGCATACATGTACTAATCCGAAATTGTCTGTGTTCCAGCAGGTGAAACGACAGGGGAACTTCGGGCAGGAGCAGAAGGAGGATGACTGTCTGAAACATTGCTGGGCACAGGTCAGATCAAAGGGGTTGACCAGAATCCGGACCAGGGACTCCCCACAACCTACTTCCTGGTCAGGGGAGGCCTGCTTTATTACAGGACCAGCCGCAGAGGGGAAACTGGTGACCTCCTGGTGGTCCCCAAGATAAGGACCCAAATTCTGATGCACCTGGCCCAGGCCCATCCACTCGGGGGTCACCTGGGGGTGCAAAACACCCTAGAGAAACTGAAGGACCACTTTATCTGGCCAGGAATGGATGCAGAGGTCCGGGGCTTCTGCCAGCAGTGCCCCCAGTGCCAACGCACTGCCCCGAGGAAGCCCCCACCAGCACCTCTCATCCCACTCCCTACCATAGACATCCCCTTCAAGAGGATCGGCATGGACCTCGTGAGGCCGCTCCCAAAATCCGCCCGGGGTCATGAATACATCCTGGTCATCATGGACTACGCCAGCAGGTACCCTGAGGTGGTGCCGCTATGCAAAGCCACCTCCCGCAACATTGCTAAAGAACTGGTGCTCCTGTTCAGCCATGTGGAGATCCCAAAGGACATATTGACAGACCAAGGTACACCATTTACATCGAAACTAATGTCTGATCTGTGTCAGCTGTTGCAGGTAAAACACCTGAAGTGTACCACCCACAGACTGATGGGCTCGTTGAGCGGTTTAATCAAACCCTGAAATGGATGCTGTGCTGGGTGGTAGATGAGGTAGGGAGGAACTGGGACCTACTCCACCCCTACATCCTCTTCGCCATCCAGGAGTGCCCACAAGCATCCATGGGCTTCACATCCTCTGAGCTCCTCTTCGGACGGCGACCTCAAGGACTACTGGACATGGCCTGGGAAGCGTGGGAAGAACAGCCCTCACCATTTCGCTTGGTCATCGAATTCATACAGGAGATGCAGGAGCGGATTGACCTAGTGGCCCCGATCATAAAGGAACACATGAAAGCCGCGATGCAACCACGGGAGTTTCAGCTTGGCTATCGGGTGCTCCTGCTAGTACCAAACAGCTCCTGTAAATTCCTGGCCCATTTAAAAAAAAGTCCTCGAGAGGATGGGTGCCGTGAACTATCGCCTGCAGCAGCCCGGTAGGCGAGCGGAAACAAAAACATACCACGTAAACCTGCTGAAGAAGTGGATCGAGCCTGCTTGAGTATTATCTGTGTTTGCTACCCTAGACACAGATCACAGCAAAAGTGCCTTGGTCCAGCAGAGTGAATCAATGCTGTTGACAGTTGAATCAATGCACCCCTCTCCCACCCCAACACCTCAACCCAGCACAGCTTGGGTCAAATCAACAAGTGTGGACTTTTTGAATTTGTCTCAGGAGGAGTTAGCTGTTATCACACGGACTGATAGATTTATTTGAAGAAACAAGTTTCGTATCAATTTATCCATAAAACCATTTCTGTACACTAGAAACAGCAAAAATGTATGATAACAGTCCAGTTTACATGACATTAACTGCACCGCTATCTTCGTTAGCTTTGGCTTACTTGTTTGTAATACCCACTGGCTCGTAAGATGGTTACTCAGTTTTTTGGAACTCAGGAAATTAGTTTGTTTTAAACATCTGCTTTGATCAAAATTTGATATTTCCATCTTAAGTATATGAATAATTTGAGTCATTTACTTTAAAGTCTACATAGAAACACCACTTTATATATGTGGTATATTTGCCAAACTCATCAATTATATCTCATTCTCAAGAGAGCCAGTTGTGCCTTACCAATGAGGATGCTCACACACAATGGCATGTCTGTGGTGAAAACCTCTTTCACAGGACTGAAAAGCACACTGGATGTGTTTGTCTTTGCTCCATGAGCTCTCCATAAGCCATAAAATATACTGTTATTATAAACACTGGGCAAAAGATCACATCAAGTTTGAGGGGAAATACATGTGAATCCCTTAGGGTTTCTATGTACATGTCTGAGATGGTGACAAGGGGACCTTGTACCAAAATCATTGGCATAAGTTACCACCTCACATTTTCTCTGTGGAAGCTGTGTTGCCTTGGAAATATACAGACAGAGGGAATGCAGTTAATTGGTAAGGATGTGTGTAATGGGGTTAGTCTGTCCTGGAAAGACCTTTCTCTTTTTAATTAGTATCACTGGGCCAAATAAGGCCTCAGAACAAGATGCACTGAAAGATGAGGCATTCAGTGAACCATTCCACTGTTTGGCAGAGAGAAAGGGCATCTTCATCTACAGTGCCCTTCACTAATATTGGCACCTTTGGTAAATATGAGCAAAGAAGGCTGTGAAAATTCTCTTTATTGTTTAACCTTTTGATCTTTTGTTCAAATAATTCACAAAAATACTCTGCTCTCATGAATATCAAACAACTGCAAACAAAACTCGTGTAACCCTGTTCCTTGAGAAGGGAACGAGACGTTGCATGAGCTTCAAGCTGTGGGACGCGCCCTCACACATGACTGGAATCTGAAGCTTGAGTAACATCATATCCATTTATAGGCCTGCGTTTGATATAAAAACGGCACATGTGAACCGCACCATCAGCTTCTATTATCTGAAGTGAAGATGCAGTTCACAAGCATGCCCCAGTATGACAAAGCTACATGACCTCGGCCACGTGTGCACCATGGCGTCCAGTCCCAGTGGTTCAAGGAGAGTGAGGGCAAACCACAGCAAGCAGTGTGTTGTGTCCTCGGAGGCGAACACATCCACTTCCGCTTGGCCTAACCTCCGCTATATGGACTCCACTACTTGTGGATGGAGCCTCCAATCCTCGGGCCTCAGCCGCTGCCTCGACAGGATGTGTGTCCCCACATTCCGGTTGCCCATAGTGTACATTGCACTCACTGACAAAAACTTTCCCTCCACCCAGAGAAGAATTAGTTGCGCCTGCCTGAAGGAGGACGGCTCCTCCTTTGTCTGCTTGGTCTTTATGATCATTCTCAGATCAGGCCTATTAGCAGGCTGCTGCCATGAGCTCCCCTTTAGTCAGAGCTGCAGCCTGCCGCGCACCTTGAGTGCCGGAGGGTGCACGCGTGCACGAGCAAGTTGTGCGAGTGCTCAGCGAGCGCGTGCTCATCGTATGTTGATAACTGAGACAATGTTTACTATGGACACGTGCGTTTGTTTTGTTTCTGTTCTGTCTCCTCACTGTTCTGTCATTGGTTGTTGTTCGAGGGTGTGTCTTCAATGTTTTCAGCTGCCAGCACTTAACGCTGATTATGTTCGGGATATATGCCACTCGCTTCCCTGTACACCTCACGGAGTATTACATTAGATTAGTTCCCTTTGTCCACGCTGGTGTTTTCCGCTCCCAGTTCCCTGTCTTAGTTTCATGTTTCATGTTTCATGCTTTTGACCCCATTTTCTGTGACCTCGTTTTTCGATTCCTGCCTAGCCCATATGTCTGTTTGCCGATCGACCAACCCATTGCCTGTTTTCGACTACGCCTCTGTTTCACGTTTCGGATTATTCTGCTTTGATTCTGTCACCCACAACTGCTTCTGTCTCCACCCACGGTGCGTGACAGCTGTGACTGTGGCTGCCCAGTATCCCCGGCTCTCTGCGGAGGGAGGCAGGCCACCACACTCACCTTTTGTGCCTCCCTCGCACTAGCGCTGGCCTGGGCTCCATTTGTGGATGTCAGGGTGAACTCGACACGATGGGGAACAAACTGGTTGAACACTGCTGTATGTTGAGCTCATTCAGCAGGTCTGCTTGGTAGGCCTGCAACACTGCCATTGTATGCAGTGACCCACAAGTGAGACCCACTGCCGCATAGTCAGGCCTTGCCTACCAACGCTGAGGTGGCCTTACATGGCTTGAATGGCAAAGCCCGCCCCCTAAATAACCTGCCATTGATGGAGAGCGGTACCTTGCAAATGCTTCCTCCACATTCGGCATAGCTCAATAGCTGTGCCGTTCATTCCCTACGATGGCCAAATAATCCAACGTTGAAGGGTTATAAAAAGGACTAGTGTATGGTGTTCCCCAGAAGTGTGATATTTCATCATGCACTGCTGGAAAAAAGGGGAGTTTTCTGCGGTGTGAGGGATGTGTTCATCCATCCTGCTTCGATCCGCTTCCTCTTCCCTGGGCCAGTCTAGATTTAGTTTTTCAACTGCTTTAGTAATCACTTTTAGCTCTTTATATGCTTGAGAGCTGCTCTCCATTTTTGGTGCAATGGCACCCCCTTCCTGTAGTCAGAGAAGGTTTGTTTTGTTTTTTTTTGGTTTTCATAGCGGAAGGAGTCACGAGCTCCAAAGGCCATCGGAGTGCTGGACCCAGAAGACAGAGCAAGAGAGCAGTACTCGTCTCCAGCATCTCTTCCAGATCCATACAAGATTCCAAGGACCTGAGCCGGCTGGCTGCCTCGGCAGTGGCTGGCCCAGATCCACAAGACTATGAAACCCAGCTCCCTTTGGCCGTGAAAAGAGCAAGCCGCGAGCGGTGCTGCCTAATTGTAAGGTGTTAACAATGCACATAGTCAGACCGCTCGAGGGCTGCCCTGGTATGCTCCATCCCTAAACACTACACCCAGAAAGTGTGTCCATCCCCCCATGATGAAATGGGAGCAAGGCACGACACACTTCCTGAATTCTCTCTCACTCTTACTTTTCTCTCTCTTTTTTAAAGGGACAGAAAAGTAAAGAGATTTTTCTTTCATTTTTTTTGAAAATCTAGAGAGGACATGAAGAGTCTTTTTGTGAGTGTTACACAAATGACCAACACACAGTCTCGCTGAAGTTAATAAGGCTGACGGCATGGTTCACAGGTGCCTTTTTTATATCACATGACATGCTTAATTGCCACGTCACCTGATCACGGCAGGCCTATATACAGGCATGATTTTACACAAGCTTCAGATGCCGGACATGCGCGAGAGCGCTTCCCATAGCGTGAAGCTCACGCAACATTGAGTACCCTTTTAAAGGGAGCACAGGTTATCCAAAAAATATCTTTGTTAAATATAT
>JANDJT010000012.1:25348038-25397728 GCA_024331685.1 Stegophilus panzeri | reverse complement strand
TATAGAATACAGTAAATACAGTATATAAAAATACAGTAGGGACCAAAAGTTTGAGACCACATTGAAAATCTGGTATTAAAAAATATATACTTAAAATTGGAAATAAACAGAAGGTTTTTAGAATTGTGAAGCAAAGCACGTAAATGTTCAATATCTTGAGTATTTAATATTCAAGCTTCTATAGTATTTCTAGGTCCACTACTAAGAACTACTGATATTTCATATGATAATAACAATTAAGGCCAAATTGTATACAGTTAATATTCATTGGCAAAATCAAAGATAGGTCAAGTTATAGCTGTTTGCAAAATCATCTCTCTCTCTCTCTCTCTCTCTCTCTCTCTCTCTCTCTCTGTAATTCCCTTGGTGATGGTTGGAGCTTAAGGGACAAGGCCTGTTTGATGGACTGGGGGAAATAGGGCAGAGTGATGATGGGCTTGTGGAATGGCTCACTGGCCGCTGCCTCCCCTCTCCGTAAGTGCACTTACTCCCCTGGCCCTGCCACTTATCCTCAGGATTCACCCTTACATTTTATCTGCACTAATAAGGGCCCCCTGGAATTTCGATCACTCTCCACTCCGCTTTTCTTTCCCTAAGCTTTTGTTAGGTGCTATATATTATATAAAACATATAATCTGATAAGGGGGTTGTATTACACGTGGAATGCATTTTGAATACATACTTACTTTTATATGAAACTCTTGTCATAAACTACTTGTTTTTGGGTGCACTGTGAAGAGATAGTTTTACAATGGAGTGCATATTGATCGTCCATTTTATCTGAGGCTCTTGGCAAAGCCAATGCAATCTGTTGTGACTTTAGACTTTTATCTCAGTTAAGGGTGTAAATAAATAGTCATTTATAATTTTGCCAGCCAGATGATTATCTGAAAGTCTTTTCAATCTTTTGTACCCACTGAGTGTGTATCATGGCATTGAACTGAGATTTGATTAAGGAGACATGTTTCCTATTCTTATTAAGTCATATCTGTTTATTTACATTTGCAAAATGTGTGCATGCTTTTTTTTCCCTTTCAAATCCACATGCTTTATACAAAAATAATGCAATTTATGGGTTCGCGAGCCCCAGCGCATTAATCAGTCAGGGGGTCCAAATTACTTTTTTGCCTTGCATTAAACAATTGAAATTGTTTTACACACCCATTACAACATAATATGAGATGATTAAGTAATACATTTTTTCCCTATTGCTTCCCGACACAGTTATTCTCATGACACGCCCATTACCGGAGGGTGCAGCTATACCTAATGCAGTATTGAGAAAGAAACTCCATTAAATGAATGCCAGTGATGCTCAGGTTTCCATTTGGTAATGCTGCTGTATTGTGGAATAATGTTGTATGTTTTGTGTGCTTGCATTGTACACCTTTACTGAGATTTGATTAAGGGCACATGATTCGTACTTTCATTAAGGCATATCAATTGCAAAATGAATAAAAAATTGACTCAGAGTGGTGCTTTGTGTCCTAGCATGCACGTCTTACATATAATAAATGAAAATGAAGTCAGAAAAAATGCAAATATCCTTCTGCTACAGAGTTTGATCAGTGAAAAAGACAAATATCCTACAATGAATACTCCCATGGTAAAAATATGAAAAAAAAATCAGTGAATATGTTATTTATTAATATTTTGGAATTTAAGGTATGTACATTAGAACTGGTTATGCTAAATTGTGTGTGTGTGTGTGTGTGTGTGTGTGTGTGTGTGTGTGCTACCTTGTAATGGAATGGCATCCCATACAGAATGTATTCCTGCCTCGCACCCAGTGTTCAGGATAGGCTTCGGATTGATTGCGAACCACACCAGGATAAAGCGCTTACTGAAGATGAATGAATGCAGGCAGTTCATTAACACTGTTCTGCTAAAAGATTACAAACATGCACATTCTCACTTTACTGCTTGAGCTACACCACTTTTGACTGATAGACTGGAATTGACAACATTATAGGACACTACTATCTTTTTTTCTGTGATATACGTGCTACATCCTTCTGATTATGTTTTCTTATTCTTGCTTGATGTACCCTCCAGTCTGGAGATGCCACGGTCAATGCACATCATGATAGACGAGCAAATACTTAAACGATTTCAGTGCTGCCTCGCTGCATTACACAACAACGTGGCTGACATGAACACAAAAATCCATTCTGAGCACAATAATTCCACTACACACTGTGTAATGGGCTTTTCTTGTACACTTCTAACCATTAAATACCAAGCAATTTTTGTACACCCTTTTTTTTTTTTTTTTTAATTTTGAGGCAAATGAGTTCATATGATGTATGAGAGCATTTACACAGACCAATCTGACAAGCCATATATTTCAGCATACAGCATTAAATTGAAGTTGTAAACTGCACAATATGGAATAGATTCTTGTATCATTAATCTTTGCCTGATGCCTATAGGTTTGAGTGAATGTTGTAGATAGGCTTTTCTGTTTCTGGCCAGTAATACTCAACCAGAAGCATCTGTTCTATTAACTGCAAAATCAAATGACAAGCATATAAATTCCAGCATCAGATGTTGGCTGAGCGTGAACACATCTTTGTATGATAATGCTTCATTAATATAATGTAGCACATTTATGCTTCAGTGCATTTTAAAAAGGAGATGGTGCAGGAAATATACACACCACTTATTATGGCAAATGATTGTTTAATTTTTTTCTTCATTAGATAAGTGACTGTTGGCCAAGTATGTGCTAAAAGTCCTCTGATTTACTCCAGCAAGGTTCATTACATAAGAATGTTACAGAGGTGAAGCCAGACCGCCTCATTATGTTTGGAAGTGCAATATTGAGCATATTGTTCTGCTTCTCAATGTCCAATAATAGCACACTGTTTGTATGAAGACATGAGAGATTGGTTGTAATTACAGTGCACAGTTTGTGACTTTTTACTCATAAACATTCAGAATGGGACTCTCTAGTTTGCCTTCCTGACAGGTCATTATCAACTCTGTCCTTGTTTCAAAATTCACTCTTAGAATTAGGGCTAAAACATTTATCACAAATGAGAAAAATCGGTAACACTTTCTATGAAGCCCATGCTTATAATGAATTATAGTCCCATTTATAACTATTTATAAGCAAGTATTACTGCTCTATAAACACATTTATAAAGAAACGTAAATATTTATACTTCGTAATAATAACAGTTATAGCTACATTTATATTATTGTTATAATTACTTATAAGGGATACACTTGCTTTTTCAGTGCCCATGCTCATAATGCATTATACACCAATTTATAAGTATTAATTAGTCCAACTTATGATTCCATTAATGTATTCATAAAAATGCAGCCTGCATTTTTGTTATTATATTATAGTTAAAATGACTGATTAGTAATACAGATCTATTTCTATGTCCAATTGGTGAATTATTTTATATTGTTGTTGATTGTTGCATTGCCTTATAAATACTTATTGTGAGTTATAATACAATTACTAACCTTTATAAATGCATCATTGATGGCTTTAAGTAAAGTGAAAGCATATGATGCAGTTTCCATAATGCAAATGTTAAGAAATCATGAACATGAGCATATTACACAAATAGAACATTTATCCAAATGGTACAAAAGTCAAAGCATGAAACTCTTAGCTGCAAAATATGCAATTTCACAAAATTTTTTTTTAAACTTACTCATCTCATTTAACCTTTACTGAAATCAGCACCTCCTATGACATGGATGTGGGATTGAATTTTAGGAGGCAAAAATAACTATTTACAACAAATATGAAACTGCAAAATATAAACTAGTACATGCTAAACATGAACAAAAGTGCAAAAAACCTGAGTTAAAAAAAAAAAATTAAGAGTCAAGGTCTAGTGCGCATCATTGAGCTTGGCTGTCCTTGACAGCATCCCAACTCAGTGAAACAAAGATGGTCCAATATAGTACACAGGAACACATCACAAGACCTGCATTTGTAAATAGTCTTTCTGTACTTCTTCCTTTGAAGGCAGTACACAGAGTTTTATCCCAGCTGAGGCTTTGTCTCTCTTAGCAGAGGTTGAGGTGTTTACAATTGTCACTGGATAGCATGGCCTCTTCTCTGCCACCTGTGACATGTCACTGACAGCTGCAGCCTCCGCTGGCTCAGACACACTAAACTTATGGCCTCATCACTCCCAAAATCCACAATTCTAGACCTTGTGGCTACCATTCTTTCATCCATGGCCAAGTTTTGGTGAGGCTGGTAGTATACCCTGCATGTCAATAAGAGCTGCTTCCTGGTGGGTTTCACATAAAACAGCCAATCATAGCCAGTGGTGCCTTTTAGCCAGTCATTCCGGATTCATCTTTGATGTTGCGCTTGTACAGGAACCGGAATATTGGTTCAAATCTGTAGAATGCCAGGACAGAGGTTGGGAATGGAAAATGATGTAGGTTATTCTTTCTCCACAAATCTCAAACTCTTGATGGCTTTATTAGGCCACAATAAACGACTAGGCCCTGGAATTGCATATCTTCAGGCTAGTTACAAGACTCCATGGTGTCTACATACCCTTCTGCTTTTACTCTGCATACAGGTTTGTGTTGTTGTAGAGACTGTCGCTTTACCAAAAAAATAACTAGAATAGCTCTAGAGAAATGTGCTGCTGGTGGCTATCAAGCTGTACCCCAGGACTGTGGGCAGGAGAAAAGTGATATTTTATGGGAGGCACATCATCCTCATTAATATTGTGCCACCTGTCCTGTTCAGGTTGTGTTGTAGGTGCAGGAGCACTGGCTTCCAAATGGCTCAAATGAGTGACACACGAGTGACCCCTTTTCTGTGACTTCTCTGGGGGGTAGATGGAGTTGTCAGTTTTGCAGTGGAAACCTCCATGTGGGTGTTGGGGGAGAAGGCCTCAGAAGGAGTGTGAGGAGCATTTTCTTCTTCGCTGTAACAATAAATAATCATGAATACAAAGTACAATAAGTATGCAAAATCACCTATAGAAAATGCTAAATTGGCTTTTATATTTATATAATAACAATATTAAAACTATATTTATAGTTAGTTATCAAAGAAACCATGCTGGTGCATTTGCTGTTGTTTATTGTTATAAAAAATGCAGTGCCATGCTACATGTGGAAAAATTACTGCCATGGTGCATGTGGAAAAATATAGTTTCATTCTACATGCAAAAATGAATTCACATACTACCTGCAAAAAAGACATTTCCACACTACAAGCAAAAATTAAAAATAGAAAGCAACATAATTTATGTACGTTTCAAGGACTGTGTCCACTCCATGCTGGAATGCTCCTCGACTCAGTCCACACTGTCTTCCTCCAAAAAAACCTCCAATTCCTCACAGAGTCAAGGGGCAGTCACACTAGGCTTTAGCGCGCAAATGCATCCGAAAACGGCAGACTGGAACGCAAACTCGCTACGTGATGAAAATTTGGTGAACTCTGACCTGCGTAATCATATCACGTGAAGATGTGTGGCCAATAGATGAGTGCGATGTCACTGCGTGACCTTTTTAGTAAACAAATAAATAAAAAATAGCAAAATGGAAGTACTAATTTTAGCTGTATCGCGCTATCTTGTACTTTACAACACAGCTTTGAAAGATTATAAAAACAACTTAAAAAGAGAGTCTGCCTGGTTTTGATGGATGATGTCATATCCTGTTCCCGCCCATATTCGCAGCGGTGGGTGAAAAAAATACGCATGCTTATCCTAGTGTGAGCGGCCATCATGACACTGCACACACAATGTTACTATTTGAACAATATTTTTTTAATAAGATAATGAAAAAACACATTAAAGCAACAAATCATATTAATGAACTGAAACGAGCTGCTCCCGAGGTTTTTGACATGATCACTCCATGGAATGAGTGTGTGGAGAAGCTCTCCTCATTTACTGATAGATGTCCTGCTGCAATCAGCAGTGCCATCAAAGAGACAATCTGCCAGATGAAAATTGATGGAGAATTTTTGCCAATAGCCAGCACCTTCTGAGACACAGTGTGTTAGTCAGTTGTTCTTAATGTTCATCTCAGGCATTTCTTGATGTCAGGATTTTGTTTGTTTGTATTTGTATTATAAGTATTTGTTTGACTAGAAAGTTTGACTTGTTAAAAGCTATAGCTCCTCAGCCATATGTATGGAAATGCATATTCCGATTTGATGTTGTACTTCAAAAATTAATGTTACAATGTTTTGCTAGTAAGTAACATTTAAAAAAATGTTGCAACTGTTTGCATTAATATGATTTCTGTTTTTTTTTTTTTTCATTACATTATTAAAACCGTTATTGTTCAGTAGTTACATTTACATGAAGATGTGCATACTAAGCACATCTTCATGATTTCTTAACATTTACATTATGGAAACTGCATCCTATGCTTTCACTTTAGTTAAAGCCATCAGTGATGCATTTTTAAAGGTTAGTAATTGTATTATAACATAATGTAATAGTATGTATTATAATATAACACAATAAGTATTTATAAGGCAGCACAACACAACTATCAACAACAATATAAAATAATTCACTTATTGGACATAGAAATATATCTGTATTACTAGTAAGTCATTATAACTAATATAATAACATTATAAAAATGCATTTTTATGAATACATTAATAGAACCATAAGACTGACTAATTAATACTTATAAATTGGTGTATAATGCATTGAGCATGGGCATTGAAAAAACAAGTGTATCACTTATAAGTAATTATAACAATAATATAAATATAGCTATAACTGTTATTATAACAAAGTATAGGTCTTTGTCTGTCTATATAAATGTGTTTATAAATGTATACATTTAAATTTAAATAATTATAAATGGGACTATAATTCATTATAAGCATGGGCTTCATAGAAAGTGTTACCAATATTTCTATTGCTGAATTTCAGATGAAGAAAAGATGGAAGAAAAAGTGTATGAACCAATTAGGATGAGCAAGCCTGTCTGCAGTTCATACTGTCAGAATGAGCTATCCTTGCCAAAATCACAGGGACTCACCATACTCTACAAAATTACTAATCAGTAAATTTTGTATCAACAACATGTGGCTATGTTTACATGTAAAGATTGTCTCCAATCTGAATTAATTCTTTCCGATTGCAGATTCTGAATGAAATATTTACATGTATGCTACAATGGAAACTCTATAGACAAATTCAGTCTATATACATGTTTTATGTAGTCCAGTAGGCTTATTCTGCTTTCTAATAACCCTGCTTGTGTTTTATAATGAGTTTTAAATTATTTGCTTCTCAGCAAAACATCATCTACGTCTGATTATTAAACATTCCTTGAGAGTGTGTTTGTGACTGCATTAAATTTCACATATGAAAAAAAAACAAACATTTCAGATTTGCCCAACATTCCAGAAAAAAAAGAATGCTCTAGTTGTTAAAAATAATACAAAGTACACATATTATCCTTTGCTGTATTGCTAACATTAAAAGCCATTATTTGGGACTGACTGCACAAGAAATACAAGATTTTATTAAAATTTCCCCCTTTTTTTACTGTGTGCTGCATCCATAACATCCATTACATAAGTTCTGCATCCTCACTGAATGTCTGGCAAATATTCAACAATGAGCCAACTTTACTGAGGTCAGTTTGCATCCTACATCTGCCTCAAAATATTAGTTTGATGCCCCAGATGCCATCAGGCCCATCCAAACTCACAATTATTTTACACAGATCAGCCATAACATTAAAACTATTTATGAACATTAAAACAATTAAAAATTTTGAGGCCAAGGCAACACCTTGAACTCTTTGTCATGTTTCTCATACAATTCATGAACAATTTTTGCAGTGTGGCATGATGTATTATCCTGCTGAAAGAGACCACTGCCTTTAGGGAACACCATTGCCTAGGAGTGTACTTGGGCTGCAGCAATGTTTTGGTAGGTGGTTTGTGTCAAAATAACATTCACATGAATGCCAGGGCCCAAAGAATTCCCAGCATCACATAGCCTCTGCCGGCTTGCCTTTTTCCCATAGTGCATCCTGGGGCCATCCTTTCACCAGGTAAACGATGCACACACACCTAGCTGTCCACATGATGCAAAAGAAAATGTGATTCATCAGACCAGGCCACCGTCTTCCATTTCTTCATGGTCCAGTTCTGATGCTCACATTCCTATTGTAGGCTCTTTCGGCGGTTGACAGGGGTCAGCATGGGCATGCTGACTGGTCTGCAGCTACTCAGGCCTATACACAGCAAGCTGTTATGTACTGTGTGCCAGCATGAACTTTTCAGCAATTTGTGCTATAGGAGCTCTTCTGTGGGATCAGACCAGACGGGCTAACCTTCACTACCCACACGCATCAGTGATCCTTGGGCATTCATGAACCTGTCACCGGTTCACCAGTTGTCTTTCCTTGGACCACTTTTGATAGGTACTAACCACTGCATACTGGGAACACCCCACAAGACCTGCTGTTTTGGATTTTTACTCCAACTGTGGTGCATACATCAATTTTTATTTTTACTAGGTGGAATGTTGAGTTATTATTAGGCTAAATATAGAAATGTAGTTAGCAACAGCAGTTGAATGACTCTGCTAATTCACTTTGCCCTCACTGTTGAGAAAGTAATCCAGTATGAGAGTTAATCCGGTGGAAAAATATGTCTCCAAACCTTAAGACACCAGCCAAATCCTCCCAGAGACAATTACATCAGGAGCTCACAAGGTCTGCAAGGTGTATGCCAAACTATCCACTGACAGCAGATCATGCCTGCTCTACATCTTTATTCATGAGGTTAGGAGGCACAGCTAGTTGAAGACAAGAGAGGCCTTTGTTTGAATCAGAGCCAAAGAACAGAGTGTATGCACATGTAGTTATGTGTAAGATGTGACAATTTTAAACACAATGGAACTATTCATCTCATGTCAAGGAAAGGTGTGCTTGTCTGAAAGACTGAATGGAATCAAAAGGTTTAATGTTTTCTCCAGATTGTAACACCAGAAATGTGGCCATTATTGGCAAGCAATAGCAATGTTTTCTACTTTAAAGAACATTTGGTCTTGAAATGAGATTCTTCCTAGTCAGTCTTTATGCTATAAAAAGACCCAAAAAACTGTGATGCATTCCTAAGGTTTTATGATGTCTTTATTATATCAGTTGTTGGTGCTGTTATAACTCCTCATCCAAAATCAAGTGATGCATCCTGATCTTTTCTTAAGCTGTAATCACTTTAGTGAGCCTAGAAAAGAATATACAGTGGTGCAAAACATCTGGTATCTAGTTAGCCTAGCAAAAATGCAAAGATTTTACTTTAGAATTTAATACAAAGATACATACATCATTTGAGTGAAAGCTCTGCAACATTGCTATACAACATATGCTTGTGCCCAAAAGTATAGAAGATGCATACATTGCATTTTGGACAACAGTTTGGACACATTGAATTTTTATTTTTAATTTTTTAATTTTTGCGTGACACTGAGTTGCATATTAATGACATACAGTGTTAACAGCATAGCTAATATAATTTCATATGAATTCCCTTGACAAAAATAAGCACAAATAAAAGCATAAATAGATTTATTTAGGCTCATATTTCTTTTTTATTTCAGTCACTGTAACCAATCACATATATACATACTGTAGTTATAGTTAATATTGGTTGATATTAGTTAGTATTGGTGTATACTGTATATAGTTAATATAGTTATATTCTGTAGTTAATATTGGTGTGTTTTCTGATTTGTTGTTGTGTTTTTTGGTTTTGATGTGTTCTCTGATTTGCTATTACATTTTCAGTTTGTTGATGTGTTTTGCACTCATGGGCCACCGTAATTCCAATGCTAAAGTTGCTCTAAACATAATTCTACCATACAACATTTAGCAGTCTAGGGCATGGTGGCCATAATAATGTGTTTATTTATTGAGAGCTTATTATCGAGAGCATTTTTAGCAGCTGTCTTCCGTAAGGCAGGATTTGCGATTCCGGCTCAATCTCAGGCTTGGCATGCTTCCAGTCTTTCAAAATGCCTAACATACTTCAGCAGGCTTCCTGGAAGCTCTGTGAGAAAAAAATAGGGTGAAAGGGGTACTATAATTAGCATATATGTATGTACATCTCTGAGAGCCAGTAGAAAAGTATCCATATAGAGGCTGACAGTTCCTATTTATATGTGAAGGAAAATAGTTTTTGGGGTTAATGAGTTATTATAGCAATGAGGCAAGCTGATGTTTAATCTTTTTTCAGCTTAACAAGCTGCACATAGTCTAAATTGAGCTGAACTGTACAGGATATGTTTTCTATGAACCAAAGGTTAAATGGTTCCGCTGGAGCATTTTAAAGAACACTTATAAGTGGTTCACAATACAAATGCCATAATTACACATCACTTTCTGAGTCCATGTACTTACACGCTGTTGAACCAGATCAGACACGTGTAAAACCTTTTTAAATATTTAAAGCACTTATTCAGTGAAAAGAGAGGCTTGTTGATTATTTAGCTTGTTGATATTTTTTGTTCCCCATGCCTCCTGGAATAAGCTCCAGGTTCCCGCAACCTAGTATGGATAAGTGGTACAGAAAATGGATGGATGAATGGATGCTTTTAGTCACATTTATCTCTAGATTGAAGGTGATCACTGCAACAAAAGTGTAATCATTAATGTGTCTGTAACCCAAAGTTTAAAAAAAAAAAAAAAGCCTGTCACATTTGGCCCAAAATGTCTCATTTTCACTATTTCTTTAATTACTTTTTCCACAGATTAAACATCTTGATTTAAGAGGGAAAACTATACCATTCACAAGCAATTGGATGAGATTCATATTTGCCCTTGGCAACTGAAGATGACGTTACTATGGAAATGGATTATGCTGCTATCAATCACTGACTGCCTTGCAGGTAAAATGTCTCATGCGTCATTTTATTCCAAACCTCCATTTCTTCTCTTGTTTCCCATATTCATTTTAGATTCAGTGTTCATGTTGTGTCATGTAAGTCTGTTTACTGTAATTGTAGAGAAATCTGAAATACAATCTAAACCTGTCTACTTGTGTTTGAAGATAACCAGGTTGTGTTTGAAGATACATTGAATGGGATTAAGATGTAGTGGTGCCATGACTCAGTTTACCTCTACAGCGGAATATGGTTTCAGAAAATATTCTCTTCAGGTATATGTAGCTTTCAGATAAAGCTCT
This sequence comes from Stegophilus panzeri, assembly GCA_024331685.1. NCBI lineage: Eukaryota > Metazoa > Chordata > Actinopteri > Siluriformes > Trichomycteridae > Stegophilus > Stegophilus panzeri. Next base: position 25,386,558 of record JANDJT010000012.1, on the reverse strand, counting down.
CAAGAACATTCCGAATGAAATGAAATGAAATGAAATGGCTGATACCAGTAATCATGACTTGTCACATATGTATGGAGTTTTACTGACTTATTTGAGAATTATGCCATAACAAAGCCACATACCCAGTACACATGCATGCATGCTACCTAAGCTAGAGTACTTAACACTAGTGCAAGATGGGGAGCTTTCTGAATGATCCATTGTTTTTTTTTTATTTTAAGCATTGCCTTTCAGACAATTATTCAGAGGCCTTTTACATTCAGGCTCGCAGGTTTTCACTGGATCTTGAGTCCTATCAATGGTTATGTGCTTGTCAGAGATGATTATCTGGAACCTTTGGATGGAACTGTGTCCATATCTCCTCAGAAAGCACTATCTCTGTACTACTCTCTGCACTCCTGTGACTTCAAGTGAATTTCATTTTCTCTCTTTTATTTATTTATTTTGTATTTTTTGCAGCTGAGCTTAATGCTTTAAAGCAAAGGTCAAATTTAATGTGAATTGAATTAAACTTTTATGGTAACCAAGTGCAAACCCCTTCAAACAATACCTGTTCACTTTAGTAGGAAAAAAAATAAGAAAGTGTAGGAAATTAAATCACTTCAGCCAGGTAGTGCAGAGTCAGACATGACTCACAGATGGTGCTTGACAAGTCTGATGAAAGAAGAGATTTCAGTAACAAAATCCCATCAGTGCATGTCATGCCTCTGAGCTCTGGTGAAGATGATCTGTGTAGCACTACTTGACATACTAAGCAACTCTTACAGACTTTACATTTATAGTACACAGAATAACTCTTAATTGAAGGACTTTCAACTTAAAATTTGGTTAACACTATTAACTAACCTTTTCTTTCATTCAGAGCAATCATTTTAGCCGGGCAACATGGTACTGTAACAGAAGGATCTGTCACCTCACAGCTCGCAGTTCCATCCTGAGTTTGAATTATCTTCGTTTTTCATTTTCTTCCCCTTTGTCTGCGTGAATTTCTTTTAAATTCCTCATTTTGGTGGATTGACTATGCTAAATTGCCCCTTAGGTGTAAATGAGTGTGTGAATGAGTGTGTGCATAGTCTGGACTGGAGTCCCTTCTAGGATGTATCTCCTGCCCAGTGTTCCCCATGATCTAAATCCATGAATGAATGAATAATTTCACTTTACTTCTCCTTACACAAGTCCACTATTGAATTGAATTGTAAAGATTTTCATTTATCTGTAATTTAATTGATAAATTGGTTTACAAAACATCTCAGGTCTTAATGTAGCTGTGTGTTCCTGGGCAGGGATACTGCAGAACTGAGACAAACACATGTGAAGAATAAATCAGTATGGATAAACCACTTTAGGGAAGGTCATTTGTCCAGTGACCCATGTAGTTACTGCTTAATTAAAGAGCCATAATTTACCTAACTAAATAGGCAAAGAGATTTATGCAGGTTTATTTATTTTTATTGTTTGCTTCCAATTAGGTCAATACCCTTCTGGCACATCTGATATTACATGAAGCTGTTTCTTTAACAACAGCTCTTGCTCTTGTTAATTCTTTGTATTGCGCTATGATTCTTCCCAACTTTTAATTGGAGGTAAGCCATTTCTGGCTTCTTCTGAAAACTGGGACTATATTCACTAAAATGTTATCTATAGTGAGAAGAAATAAGTATTTGGACACTTTTTCTTTTTGTTATTTAATATGCTTCCAGTGCATGTAGCAACTTCACATAATGTCTTTGGACTTTGTGTGCATAAATATGAACAAAAAGGTATTTATTCATGAGCATAAAAATATGTTTAAAATACAAAACTGATAGGAAAAAAAGTATTCAGACACCAAAATTAGTACTTTATTGCAAAAGCTGTTTGATGCAATTACAGCTTGGAGATGTCCACAGTAAGAAGTAATAAGCTTTTTGCAGCATTATGGTTTAAATTCTGACCCATTTCTCTTGGCAAATTGTCTTCAATTCACTAAGGTTTCATGAGTCCCTCTGACACGCTGCAATTTCAAAATCATCCATACATTTACAGTGGGATTCAAGTCAGGAGATTGGCTAGGCCATGAAAGGCTTTCTTGAATTATTTTAGGTCTATGTTTTGAGTCGTTGTCATGGTGAAACATCCATCTTCTCCCCAGATTCAGTTTATTGGTTAATGAGAATAAATTCTCCTCTAATATGTCCCACTGCTTCACTCAATTTTTGGTTCGTTTGATGATATGTAATGCCTTGGTACCTTTTGCAGAAAATTAGCTTTATATCATGATGCTAAATTGATCTGAATTTGCCAAAGATTTCTATTTTTGACAAGAGTATTTTGTTTTATCTGACCAGAGTATATTGTTCCAACAGAGTTCTGATTTGTATAAATGCTTTTAGACACATATCTCTGTGCTTCTTTTTTAGCAGCAGAGTTTTGCGTGGGATGTAGGGATGGCGATGATTGTGGTGCAGTTCATTGCTTATTGTTCTGTGTGTAACTGTTGTTACTGCTGCTTTCAGGTCAACCTGCAACTCTTTAAGTGACTGCTGTCAATTAGTTGCATGATTAGTTGTGTTTCCCTGAACTTTCCATTTGCATATTATCCAACCAATTATAATGACAGAGATGTTTAAGGTCTTTGCTCTGTAGCTTTTTTTATTCGAGTGTCATTTAATGTTTTCCTTGGAGAACTTCGGGGAGCTCCTTCACCTTCATCATTATTACTACTTGCTATGTGAAAGATTCCCAACCAATGGCAGTGTCCAAATACTTTTCCCCCCGATCAATTTAGTATTCTGAATATATCTTTGCTTATGCTTATGAGTACATACCTTTTTGTTCATATTTATAAGTACAAAGTGAAAATACATTATGTCTGTAAATTTGAAGTGGATATATGCATTGTAGGTATATTGAATAACAAAAACAAAGTGTCCGAGTACTTATTTCCCCTCACTGTATTTAGGTGGAGTAAAAAGCCTCTAACTCAAGTAGATTCAAATTATGCAGAACTGGCAGGCGTTACGAAACGGACTCGATGCGGAAGCAGTTGCAGATGAATGTCTTTATTTACAACCAGAACTTAACAAACAGGGATCGCGGTCTAAACTGGAAAAGCTATAATCGAGGTACTAAACATGAGACTAGGTTCAGAACATGGAACAAACACATGGCACGAAAACACGGCCTCTAGCATCCAGGTAGCTCACATATACATGGCGTCTATACATTTAATACTGCACGAAGTGCGCAGCAACACGAGGGGCTTAAGTAACACACATAATCAAACCTGAACGTAATCAGCTGAAACAATTAATACACACCCTCGAAAACCAACCAATGACTATACAAGGAGGAGACAGAACAGAAACCAAACAAGTGCACGTGTCTGTTCTAAACACAGTCACCATCGTCCATTTGCACTCACCGCGCGTGCACACGTGCGCCCTCCGTGCACGTCGCGCGCCGCAACGCCATCTTCAGGGGAGATTGTGACACCAGGGAAGTGTGCTGAATGGAGATTTGAATTAACTGTTTAATAGTAAATTGTAACTTTCTCAATATACATAAAAATAATGTATACATAAATTGTGTTGTGGACAGATGCCTTTTAGTACTGTATATACTGTACAGTAATCAAAATAACTGTTATTTCTTCCTTAATCAGACCCTTAACCTCAGTTGTATTCTGCATTGTATGTCATGTTTCTTTAAAAGCATCAGCCTAATGAGCAAATGTACTGGATTTTGTATTTTGTATTATGTAAGATATTACAGTATTTCACTGTAAATTGTAAATCTTTTCTGTAAATCTTTTTTTAAATTTTGTAAATTGTAAATGTTAATTGTAAATCTTTTTCTAGTACTTTACTTGAAACCTACTGTAAATCTAGTACTTTACTGGCAACCCTGAGACACCTCTGTATCACCACACACAAAATAATTTACAGTATTAAAGTCATACTATTAAGGTTAGCAAGTTAGAATTTGATCTAGCAGAGTTACATAAAAACAGCATAAAACTTACATAAAAACTCTTTCAAATATTAAGCAGTGTTTTTGAGGTAAAGTTATCACTGATGCTCTGATTTTTTCTTCTCTTCTCACCAGCTTATGCAGAAGATGCACTGTTTCATGGTCCGAGGTGGAGAACAGAGCCCAGTGACCTGATTCTCCCTATCTACTCCCCAAAGCAGGAGGCTATCTTAGCATGTGAGGCCTCAGGCATTCCTCTTCCACAGTACAGGTAATAGTTCTTTCTAGCACACTGTGCACTGCTTCTGTGATCCTGTTGCACTGATGGTATTGGCAAATTGGCAACGCTTTCCATGGGGGGATTGAATGGGAGACTAATAATGCTGATTGCTATTGATTTTGGAGAGGAAGAGGCAGTGAGTTTGTCTCAACAGAAATACAGTAACCCACTGTATGGACAAGTGCTATCTCATGGCCCAAATTTTGCAAACTCTTCTATGCTGCACTGGATGTCAAGGTCATCATCATCAACCTTGTACACTAAATGGCTGAACCTTGGTACTACACAGGTTACTTAAACACAGAAACAGCATTACAGCTAGAGACTTGTTATTTTCCTGGCATGTGCAAACCTCAGCAGTAGCTTCAGATATTTGCAAGCAACAAGCTTGATTTACTAGCATATCCATGAGAGTAATACTGTACACAATTACATTGCAGTAGGACAGAAAAAAATTGCTTTGGAAACAGAAGCGAATGTAAATGACTAATTTGTGCTCAAGATTTCCAAGATACTGTCCAGCTTAGTCTCTGGACTGATATCTGGACTGAAAATAGCAGCCGGGACTGGCTGCATGGCGGATTGTGTTTCCGAGCTTGGGTCAGCATCATGCAAATCCTCAAGCAAGTGCTTGGGGGATGGGCACAGGAAAGGGGACAATAACCTTGCAAGTGATATTTTGTTAAATAGACGTATTTGCCTTTATTCATTGGAGAACACAATGCTAGGTCAGCAGCAGGGGGTATCATTATATTCGTTGTGTGAGATGAGGAGTGTTAGGAGCTAATCAGTTACACACCCAGCACCACATGAAACAAAGGAAAACAAGTGCAAAAGCTGTCTGCTACTCTTCAAACAGACGGAATTACTTAGATTATGCACTTTAATTAGAAATCCTTTGATTTATTCATGAACTTCTTGTAAACACGGCGACTGAATAGGATGCAGTTGCTTCTGCAAATTCAGCAAAAGGAACAGACTTTTGCAGACTCAGGAACAAACCTGGTCATGTTACGCCATAGTCTGCAATGTGAACAATGTTAGCTATTGCATGTACTAAAATTGTAAGATTCATGGTTAACATGGTTAAATTGCCGATTGCTGTGTTAGCTTCTCCGCATGTATATTATGGGCATCCAGTGATCTACTGTAATTACTTAGTCCTAATAGAGTGCTAAAACCCAGAAATTAGTTAGCATTTTTTCCACGTCTGGTTCCATCGTCCCAAAGTCAATGAATTTTTTTGAATGGGTTTTTGGTTAAATGCTTGAAATAAGGTCTGTGGTTAACACAAGCTCAAGATATTTTCACGTTTTATTCTGTTACATAAAATACATCAGTAATACACCACTTGTGTTTTTGTTAAGCTTTTACATGTCTTGAAAAAAGGAGGTTGCTAAAAAGTGGCTAAATTGAACTACAGTGTTTGTTGGGGACATTAAATGTCATAACGCCAAACAGAGAAACTCATCTGCTACAGCTGTGTTGATATGTGTTCCCTCTATTTTTTTCTTGCTGAGCAAAACTATTTCTATTGGGCAGACCTTTCTGCCATTTGAACAGAAATGTCCCATGAGCTGAACAGATTGTGGCTGCTCTTCCCCGCCTGGTTAGCATTAGCCAGCTAGCCTGGGAAGACAATTCTCAGCAGCATTGAGAATTGTGATTGTCAGAGGTGTTGAACAATTAACATGACTTGCTATGCTCACAGCTAATGTAGCTAGCTAGCATTATTTGTTGATAGGACTGAATTTGGGTGGCAGCAGGACTGTCTCTGTTTTGGTGTGCATTCCTGTTTGGGCTTTCAAAAAAAGAAAGAAAGAAAAACACAATGCTGTTATGAGGATCAAGTTTACCTGTGCCTGGTCTGAACTGGACTGCAATTATATGCCAATTACTGTACTCTAATTAACTAACATTTTTGTGTCACCATTCTGCATGGATTTTATTTTATTTTTACTGAGTGGGAGCATCATCAGAAGTGTGTGAACAGATTAGGTGGAACGGCTACTCTCAAAGGTATATTACATGTAGTAATAAATGTATGACATTTTAAAATTGTTTTTTCCCCTGACATACATGTATATTTACAGCATTTTTGAGTGGTGTTATAATTGACCCTCACACTTTTATGCAGTGTTGTGCCTTTTCGCTCATACAGTACAGTAGCTTGGGACTCCTCGTTTCAGTGAAATTGTACACTGGGGGGAATGGTGGCTTAGTATTTAGCACGTTTGCCTCACACCTCCAGGGTTGGAGGTTTGATTCCCACCACCGCCATATGTGCGTGGAGTATGTATGTTCTCCCCGTGCTTCAGGGGTTTCCTCTGGGTACTCTGGTTTCCTCCCCCAGTCCAAAGACATGTGCTGTAGGCTGATTGTCATTTCCAAATTGTCTGTAGTGTCTGAGTGTGTGTGTGTGTGATTGTGCCCTGTGATGGATTGGCACCCTACCCAAGGTGTCCCCTGCCTTGTGCCCCGAGGATAGGCTCCAGTCTCCCCATGACTCTGTGTAGGATAAGTGGTACAGAAAATGGATGGATGGTTGGATGGATGAAATTGTACAGCACTCACTGACGATATGGATAAATATGGATATGTATGATGATCTCTGTATAAAAGTACAATGTCTATAATTTAAATAATTGTTATAAATTAACTAAAAAAAAAGCAGAAAATGTTACACTAGTGTCAGCTCTTTCCTACTGTAAACCTCGAGGTCTTTAAGTCATGATTCATTTCAGAGTGGAGGGAAAGAGCAAAGGTGAATGTGTCAAGACATGGATTACTTTGAAGTCGGCAAAGTAGGTGTTTGATTTAAATGAACGAGTCATACACCTGCATTACTATCCCGGCTCTGACAAAGACACTTCATTCAGCAAATACCCAGATGCTCAAATCTAACATCTGGAGTTCTTATAAAGTCTTCTGCAATTAGGTGCTGATCGGTTTTTACAAGATCTGCTGTTCTGAAGGCCAAAACATCATTCATCTATGTTGAAACTGAACAGCGTGCATCCAACAGGTGAAGTCATCATCAGTCTCGCTAATGTGTGGCAGTATTGATGGAACAGAGGTGGAGCTAATGTTGAGTCAAGGAAATCTCTGATCCAACAGCAGCTAGGGAAAAAATAGAAGAAGAAGCTTATGTGACTTTTCCTTTTAGAGGTTTGAAGCCTTCTCCTATTCCAGTGAAGCTGGCATCAACTCAGAGAATAGCACCATGCCAGAAGGGTTTTTTTTTTTCCTCTGTCTCAGTTTTCTACAGAGCTGCGAACATAGTGTTGAGTCAGAGTGGAGCTTTTTGGCGTGACTCACAAATCTAGAAAGACTCTAGAAACTCAATAAACTTGGAACTTAGAGCTGGCTTTGAAACAAAATTGGGATGTATGAGGCTTTCATATAGCACTTTCGGGCAAATTGAATGCATGTTTGTTCAGCATGTTGTAGACATAATTTGAAAAGGATTTGATGTTGCCTGCAGCAGCTGTACAGTGGCAACGTAACTGATTCTTAATTGATTATGAGTTGAAAACTGTTCATTTGTTCCATTCATGAACAATGAATGGAAGTCTTGCAAGCAGATGGTGTTAGATGGAGATTCTTGGGCTGTAAGGTGAATACTGTGCTTTATGCAGCTTTGAAGGTCAGCCAGAGTTCATTGTGACTAAGCCAGGTGCTGCAGAGTCCCTTATCCTCACAATCCCCCTGAGTCAAAGAGGTTTAAAACAGGAGAGCCTTCATCACTGGGCTGCGTGGGGCAATAAGCTAATAAAAGCATGAAGATAATAGGATATGTTTAAAAGATAAAATAGAAAAGCATTTTACGGCAACATAATTTAAACTTGTTCTGTTTATGTTTATGTTTTATGTTGGCTTCAGAGCGTTAACTTCGCCTATTAATTAATGTACAATTCCAGCTGTATAGTTAGTCTTAGAACCAGAGAAATTGCATCTGGACCTTTTGTAACTAGGCTTTTGTAACTTGAAAGCAGGTTTATGGATAAGTAAATCATTAGAAAGTGGGCTGATCACTCAGTTGTTAAAAATTCAGAAATAACACACAAAGAGTCAGAGGTGTGCTTGTGCCAGTGCTCATTAGCAATGCTCTGTCCTTTTCGTTCCCTGCATTTGGTGCTTTCTGGTTTATGTTTGTCTTTAGTTCCTGCCACCAAACATTTTAGTTGAAAGATAATTTTACTTGTATTGTACAGCATGTCGGTATTATCTGTGGGATTTATTTATTTGTTTGTTTGTTTGTTTGTTTGTTTGTTAATTATTAATTAATTAATTAATGCTGTATGAATATAACAACAGTGATAATGATCAGCAATGGGCAGTATTACACATACATATCTGAAATACAAACTGCTATTTTGTCATTTGTATTTGATGGCAATATAAAATCATAATGTCATATGTGTATCATGTCATAGTGTATATATTTCATAAACACATTCTCATGTGAAAAAAAAAAATAGACATAAAAAGACACACACCAGAGCTGCTCTATAGCTAAATTTTTCCCCCTAACTCCCTATTAAAGACTTATCAAGGCCAGCACCTTCTGAACAGTTCCTGAGCAGCACAACTATGCCTCTAAATCATGGAGGAAGAGATAGCGATGAGAGATAGCAATGTTGTCTGACTCCAGCAGATTGTAAAAACCCACTGTCCGGTCCTTCTTTATTTTTCTTTACTAGATGTTTATTGTGCTTAAAAGATTTCAGTTCAGATGATCAGTTTTAGCTGCTGTGTTATGGTCATATTAAACACTTTCCTCTGACTCTTCATGATTTAGTGAAGACCACCAGTGTGGTATCTAAAAGATATCTAGACTTAATGTTGGCTATCATCCACCAGGCCGCTAATATTACCTTAACTAAGTACCCGAGTGATCCTGTGTCTCCCTTAAAAATATTGTTAAATGTTTTCAAACATTTGGCAGTTAATGGAGATTCAATATATTTGGGGTGTTTAGTATTATTGTTTGATATATTTATGCCCATCCTTGGTGATGATTGTAATGATGATAATGATGATGATGATGTTGATGATGATGATGGTGATGATGATTGGATGGATTACAATGAGTGTTTCATAATTGTATATCAAAATTATTTGGAAGAGGTTATATCAGCCTGCTCTCGGCACACGTCTCATTACCTGAAAATAAACCAGTGTCTTGTTGGTTCTATCCTCCTTTTATGCAGCATGGAATTTGGCCCATTGGAAAATAAATTTGTCACTGTTTGGATAGGCGCCTTTGTAAGTAAATTACTTGTTCGCCACTTTTGGACATACCAGACACTCTATTGCCAAATCTGTATCATCTGTGCTCTTTGAGCTCCACTGGTGAAATGAATCAGTGAATGCTTGAATGGGTCAAAGAATGAATAGATAAACAAAGCAATGATTGGTCATTTAAAAGGGTTAACTATTAATAATTGAAGCATTTAATGTGTGCATGTGTGTGTATGCTAGGGGTTGCATGAATACAAATGTTTACTATCCATCCATCTATATTCTGTACAACTTATCCTACACAGGGTCATGGGGAGCCTGGAGCATATCCCAGGGGATTTGGGGAATGTGGCGGGGACACCCTGGATGGGGTGCCAACCCATTGCAGGGCACAATCGCACACACAATCACACACCCATTCACACACTATGGACAATTTAGAGATGCCAGTCAGCCTACAATGCATGTCTTTGGACTAGGGGAGGAAACTGGAGTACCCGGAGGAAGCCCCCAAAGCATGAGGATAGCATGCAAACTCCATGCACACAGGGAGGAGGTGGGAATCGAACCCCCAACAAAGGAGGTGCAAGGCAAACGTGCTAACAACTAAGCCCCCCAAATTTTTAGTAGTTGACCAGTAATTCAAAAAGGTCGGCTAGTTTTATGATATCAGTATTTTTAGAAAGCAGTTCTGCATGCTACAATTTACATTTTCAGCTTCAGTGCTGTTTAGGCAACCCTGTTAACACTGAAAGTAAATAAATCGATGCAATAAAAGTGCAAAATAATAAATCAGTGAATTATATTAAACTGTTTGGTGATGTACCAGTTCTCAAAATGCGTTCATGTAGATGAGCTGCAGGCTCAGCTGAAAAATCACTGATTAACTGAGAGCACAGCATGGAAACTCCTTATAGCTTAATGATGATAAAATCCTAGCTTAATGATGGATGGAGGATGTGATGTCTACAGTAGCATCTGGGAGCTTTTAATGCCACGTTTAACTCCAGCCTCAGTAACGTCGGTAAATGAGCCCTGATCGGCCTGTTTGAGCTGCCACGAGCCGCTGATCTGACTCTAAACTAGCTGAGTGGGCTCTTGCATGGTCTTTTGCACACCTCTCCACTTCATGCAAAGTGATATCAAAGTGTTAATGATCAAAGAGATTTTTTTTTTAATTCCCCAGTGCTGTGACTGCAGAACTGACTTCATGTAGTCCGAAATATTTTCAGACTAACAATGAAAGTTTTTAGTGCTTGTGTGTGTGTGTGTGTGTGTGTGTGTGTGTGTGTGTGTGTGTATGTGTGTGTATGTGTTGCAGTGTGGTGCACATGCTCACACTTTAGTGTGCACATTTTTCCTGGTAAAGCTTTTTCAGCCTGCAGAGAAGACCCAGCCATCCTATCATTTCAGTCTGCTTCCTGTCCTCGTCGATTACTTTCAGTGAGCTTTCACTGAACCCTCACCACTCACACACTCAGAGAGAACTGCTGCACTTAAGAGAAACGAGCTATTTTCTATTTATATACTAACAGGCAACAGACTATAAAACAGAGTATATAAAATTCCACTAGTCATGGTTAAGTGTGCTCATGTCTAGGCCTGAGGCTGAGCAAGTTATTACAAAACATTATTTTATTAATGTAGAATAAAAAATATATATATTTTCTTTCTATTTAAGCATTAAATAACTTTTTTTCTGCATCTGACCTACATGAGGACAATTCTGCGAAATTGTGTAGCTTTGTCTCTATAAGGAGAATGAAAACCACATTACATGTTTGGCCATTCAGGTGCATGGCCATTCAGATGCATTATTTAAAGCAAATGCAAACATCAGTTGAAAACGGATTCCACAGCATGCACTGTGGAAAAATGAAATAATAAGATGAGAATCAGAGACAGAGACAGCATAGCTTTTGTAGTCTGTCAGAGCCATCCGGGGACAGTCATAACTGCTTGTATAATAAAGAAGCTCTGCCTTCCTTGCTCATTAGATTTCTATAGCAAAAGAACAATATTGATTTTTCCTTCTTTCATTTTTTTTTTCTCCTGCAATCAGCATGTCATACATTCTCAACAGCCCCAGACTAAAATCCAATCTTGTCATTTCTTGTTCTAAAGAAATTAGTTATTAGCACTCAGGATTCTTTTGAGTGAAGTACACTTGTTGTGGTTTAGCATTATCTTTGGCGTACTTGAGGATTTCTGTCCAGTATTTGAGAATTTTTAATGCCATGACCCATGCATCTAAATCCATTTATTGTTGTCAACTATTATTGAGCTCTGTATAATTACTCAGTTTACCTTCTGGACAAGCAGTGTTTAAAGGAATACCTAATGCCAGAATGGAAGGCCCTCATCAGTCACTAGAGATTTTCTGACAGCATGGTGCTGCTATCTACAGAGGAACTACATTCACAGCGTCAATCAGGAATTATTTTTTGTTATGCCCACAGCCTGATGCCTGTCAAAATCAATGTCAGTTTGTATCAAATTATTATCCTCTAGACACTGCATGAATTCCAGTGTTTTATTTTCATCCGTGTGATGTTTCTATAAAAGTGTCTGGAGTTCTCAGTAATCTCAAAATCAGTATGGGATTGATCAATTCCAGATAATCACAACTACCTTCATAGTTCCTACAGTACATTTCTCAGGCGAAGTAAGTGGTATGTCTTGATCCTTCAACACCATCTTGCACCTTATTTGTTTTTATCATATTTTCCATGTTAGTTTTAAGGTCTTTGTCTCACCTATAGCACTCAAGCCTCAGATTTGAACAGGTTTCCACAGTACTTTATTAGCAAACCAGACTATTCTAGCATCATATTGGGCAATCTTGTACAATCTGCAAGTGTAGTATAGCGGAAAATCCATGCCCCTGGGTTTTTAGCCAACGGAGCTTGTGCAGCGTTCCTTGCAAGTGTAGCCTTGTGTAGCTTTGTGTGTTTTTTTGACACAGCATGTTTCTATACCCTCTGGAAAGTGTTCCTTATCTGGTGGACCATTCTTTGAGGTTTTTCCCTTCCAGGATGAAATAATTATTCACTCATCCTTCAGTGTATTCTAGTCCCAAATAATGTTGCATGGCTAGGCTTTGCTATTGTAGCCCAAAAATCTTTCAGACAATAGCACAAAACCATTATCACTATGTAGAACAAGTCAGTTGATATTGGCATATACAGTATATTTTGATTTCATGCTTAAAGTTTAAACACATAAGGAATAATTAATCAATGTAATCAATGGTGAAGAGGTGTGCTGCAACGTGTCATGTTACAGAGAAACCACAAAAAGCCTCTGTCCTGTAGATTCACCTGTGGCAGACAAAATTGAAAGGAACACATTTAACTCTAACTGATCCAATGCACTGACATTGGAGACTCATTCCATAAATGTTAAATAAACTTCTCCTTCCAGAAAGATTCACCATGTAAGTGATTATTAATTTTTATTTGTTAAATAACAGCATGTTTATTTGTCTAGTATTATTAAGTTATTTGAATTACAACCAATACTACTATCAAGCCAACAGTGTTGTGGTATAACAACATTTAAAATATTGAAAACTTGCTGTCACATAATGGAGGCTGAGATGGAAGCAAGTGCAGGTATGGCAGTTTAATCAACAACACGTCCAAAGGATAAGGCAGAAGACAATAATCATGAGCAGGCAGAGGTCAGGTGATCAGGCAAACAGCACAAACAGGGCAAGGCAGATGAAGAGATGAAGTCATAAACGTGAGCAAAGTCAAAACTCCAGAATAAACAGACACGAAATCAAGGCTTGGTAACAACAGAGACAAATGGCAACTGAGTGTATACTTTGCAAAGAGTGAATGTATAGGAAGTCCTTTTAAACTGTGGTTGTGATAGTGCTGTGAATTAGTGTTCTGGGAATTGTGGTCCCTGATGGCCATGTTTGTAGGCCACAGTGCAGGATGGGAAATGTCACTGGTTTGCTGTGATATGACAGAACTCCCCCAGGGCACTAAAATGCACCAAAATGCACTCTCTCCCCCGGTGGTCCTGGCCCTTGGGGCAAAATGTTCACACAGCCCCTCAGGTTCCAATGCAAGCATTGTCCAACAAGTAGCAGGTTCCTCAAGGAGCCGAGGAGCAGACATGAGGCTGGTGCTAGTTCGCTGGGGTCATTAGGCAAGACCCAGGTCTGGGAAGTTGTGTCATCAGCTTTAGATGGGGGCTTGACATGGTGGACCATCTCATCTGCCTTTCTTGGGTGTGGAATGACTTCCTCAGTGGAGCACGGAGGCGGAGTGATGTCCTCAGCGGCATGGGAAAGTGGAGAGATGTCCATATAGATCCCTGGTGTAGCGGCATCCAAGGCAGAGTAGGGAAGCAAAGCTGAGCTCTTGGCTGAAATGGGAGGTGGAGAAACTTCCTCAGCTGAACAGGGAGGCTGAGCGGTGTCCTCAGCTGTATAGGGAGGCTGAGCGGTGTCCTCAGTCACGCAATGAGGCTGAGCCGTGTCCTCAGTCATGCAAGGAGGCTGAGCCGTGTTCTCAGTCACGCAAGGAGGCTGAGCCGTGTCCTCAGTCACGCAAGGAGGCTGAGCGGTATCCTCAGTCACTCAGGGAGGCTGAGCGGTATCCTCAATCACTCAGGGAGGCTGAGCATCGTTCTCCATCGACTTTGAAGGCCGAACTTGGTTGGCCGTGTCATCAGACTCAGGTGCGAGGAGAGCTTGGTTGGCCATATCGACATACTCCGGCACGAGGAGAGCTTGGTTGGTCGTGTCGTCAGAGTCAGGTGCGAGGAGAACTTGGTTGGCTTGGTAAACAACAGAGACAGATGGCAACTGAGTGTATACTTCACAAAGAGTGAATGCATAGGAAGTCCTTTTAAACTGTGGTCGTGATAGTGCTGTGAATTGGAAGCAGGTGTGCGTGATTAGAATGAAGGCGAGTGTTCTGGGAATTGCGATCCATGGCGGCCATGATTGTAGGCCGCAGTGCAGGATGGGAAATGTAGTCACTGGTTTGCTGTGATATGACACTTACCAACTAGTGCAGGCATTTTTCAAATAAAAAAATATATATCTACTAACAAATAACTGTAATGTCAGTTGTTCAAATAGATTTATTACTATTAAATGAGTGCCTGATATATTTATATATATATATATATATATATGTGTGTGTGTGTGTGTGTGTGTGTGTGTGTGTGTATATACACACACACACACATATATATATAATTTGAATCCCTTTAATCAAGTTACTCAGTGAATACTACAAATTAATTAGTAGCTACATGAAACCTGAATACACCACTGGAGGCCCTATGCACGTTCATTTCAATTTTAAAAGTTGAAAACAGAACACTCCATCAAGGTCTTTTGGATCTTCAAATATTCTGTTATATGTTTCAATATTCGGCCTTTCATTGAAATAAGCAGTTGGATAAACCAAGCTAGTCTTTACCATTCAGTTTCTAAAACCATTGGTTCATTACTTATAATGGTCATTGGTATGCCTTCTTTACTACTTTTTAATGTTTTTGTAATACCTATTATTGAGTGGTACATAACAAACTCCATGTTATGTACATAAGATTTGATTCATGCAAAGCTCTGGCAGCATAATGAAGGTGAACTGATCAGATCGATGTGTTTGATTAATGCTCACGAGTGCAATTCTCCTGAGATGTGAGAGCTGATTGTGTTTGCATTTCCGCAGATGGTTTATGAATGGGACACTCATTGATCTTGACGGTGACGAAAGGCGTCATGTGTCTGGAGGGAACCTGATTATCAACACACTGGATCGAGACCAAGATGCAGGCGTTTACCAGTGCACTGCTGCCAACGCCCAAGGAATTATCCTGAGTCACAGAGCCACCGTACAGTTTGCATGTGAGTTCAGTGGATCTAATTCGGCAATTCTAAGCTCTTCACTTGACTCAGCATCCTTTTGACCAAAGGTTTTTAGTTTAAAAAGGATTTACTTTCCACTATTCCAGGGGATAATATACATTTCCCTTTGTTCTTGCAAGCTCTTGCAAAAGAATAGCATTTGCAAACATATAAGCCAAATGTGATTATAGCTTTGCTTACACTACTTAGTAGTCCAAAAATACTGATGTTCAAGTGCCCTGAAAGTGTGCATGACATGGGTCATTACAGCACACGTTTAGATTTACAGCATTTAGCAGACACCCTTATACAGAGCAACTTTTAGTGCTTTTTAGTCTCCATCAAAAACATATCCTCATGCTCGCTTACTAGGTCAGGGACTAAGAATACCATCAAGCTAAAGTGTTAATTCAAGTGCTTGGAGAAGACTAAGTCTTTTGTCTTCACTTAAAGACAGCCAATGACTCAGCAGTTCATACAGCCACAGGAAGCTTATTCCACCACCTGGTTGCAAGGACAGAGAAGAGTTTTGATGTATGTCTTCCTTGTATCTTGCGGGAGGGTGGGTCCAGTTGAGCAGTGCTAGTATTTAGAAGGGAACGTGGTGCAGTGTGATAAATGCTTTAATGTAGGTGAGCACTGATTTCTTTTTTTACTTCGTATGCAAGCATCAATGTTTTAACTCTGATACGGGGAGCTACAAGAAACACAAACACCTGCCAAGAGCGAGTTGCAGTCATCTAGTCTCAAGATGACAAAGAACTGAATAAGTATGTGTGGCCCCTGTGTACATAAAAGGCCAGATCCTCCGGATGTTGTGAAGGAGAAACCTGTATGACTGAGTCAGATTAGCGATATGAGGCAGTGGTTGGCCCAGAAATACCCCAAGGTAAGAAAGATATTTTGTCTCAAATTATCCTAAGGACAAAATAAGTTTTGACCTTGTTGAAGGTCAAACATTTGTCTCAATATTTTAAACTCACAAAAAATATCAGATAGAACCTCAGACAGAGTGCCATCTTTTTGATTTATAAAACTTAATAGATAATTGCATTTTTCAGTATTTGTTATTCTTCACCAGTAGAAGTGCAAATGTCCATTCTTGTTTACTAAATCGAGTTTAGTCGACATTGTTTACTAAATCGACATTTCAATTTCATCCAAGTATATTCCAAACAACTAAAATGCTACATTGCTTTGGTTTCCCAGATTCATTAATTTTTGCTTTAGTATCTGGTTAAATCAAAAACAAAATTTTTCTCATAATTTAGTTAATTTATGAGCAATCTGATTTTCACATAGTATTTGATTCTTTTAAGCATCTGTATGCTCATCAGATATTCCTTCTTCCACACAATGTGAAAATATTCAAATTCAAAATAAACTCCTGATTGTCACAAACAACCATACACAGTACGATGTGTAGTGAAATGCTTTTTACAACTGTCCGTGACATAAGTAAGAATTATTGACCACAGGCCATTGAATTATTAGAAAATAATGCACACCCTGAGATGTTAATGCCGTTACACCTCAGGTGTGCATTATTTTCTAATAATTCAACGGACTGGAGTCAAACATTCGGCTTATACCACAGTTACAACACCGCAAGACATTGTTCAGATGTTTTATTTCAAGACATTTGTCAGATATTTGTCCTTAAAATGTTCTTGTGTGTGGAACTAATTTATTACGCATCCCAACTCAAGCCTCCATTGCTAATTCCAAAATGTCATATTAGAG
Organism: Stegophilus panzeri; assembly: GCA_024331685.1. Lineage (NCBI taxonomy): Eukaryota > Metazoa > Chordata > Actinopteri > Siluriformes > Trichomycteridae > Stegophilus > Stegophilus panzeri. The sequence continues at coordinate 25,369,462 of JANDJT010000012.1, read as the reverse complement.
CTAGTAATGGAGGCTTGAGCCATTGATATGCAGAGAGAGAGTTCACAGATGTTGTTTTTTTCATTTCATGTCGATAATATAAAAATCGAATAAATAAATAAATATCAATTTTCCTACTTGTTCACAGGGTTTTTAGTTTTTTATTATTGCAGAAAATACAATGAATAAATAAATAAATATTGATATTTGTTCACTGGCTTTTCTGTCCCATTACTGCAATCATACATGCTCTCTTGCACTCTCTTTCATTTTTTTTGCTCTTTCTCCAATAACTGCATGTCAATGGCTCAAGCCTCCACTTCGCCTCGTGGCCACATTACCACCACTGATGGTTACTTTTTCTAGTAATTCAACAGCCTGTTGTCAGTTATTCCTTTCATATTTCTGGAAAAATATTTCTGTCATTTTGTTTGTTGTTAGCGCTGTGTGCTGTGGTGGACAGTAGGTTAACTTTTCTGTTATTTCAGTTAAATTGACAAAGTGATTTGGAACTGTACTGTGGTCAAGACCTGACTGGAACTACTTTAGCTGTGCATTTACTGAAAAATAATTGCACACCTCAGAATGTCTGTCAGCCAATCAGTGCTGTGGTAACAGTGCTGTGGTATAATATAGAATAGACCAGAATTTACTTGCATAAAGTTATAAAAAGGAAAGTATTTTATAAAAAGGATGAAAAATATGAGGATATTAAGATGTTTGGCAGCAACATTGGGATAAAGTGCAAAAATGTGCAATTATTTGTGCAATATAATGCTGTGCAACATTAAGCTGAGGTATTTGTATTGAAATTACCCACATATATGATAAATATGTCTAAATGCAGGGCAATACAGGATGAAATGGTTACTGAAGATGAATGAATAGAAGATTTTTTTTATAGGAATGTAGGAGGTGTGGGTGTTGTGTAAACAAGTCCAAGCCCTAGTCCTTAGTGTTGTCTTGGTTGAGGGCCCGAATGGTCTGTGGGAAGAAGCTCCTCCTTTCTGTGTTGAATACCCTGAAAGGAACGGAAGCGGTTCCCTGTCGGCAACAGAGAGACACATCGTATTCCCTTTACACATTGTATTCCCTCAAATAAGATAGTTAGCTAGGTAAAGTGTGGGAAGTCAGCCAGCTATCAAGAGAGCAAGAATTGAATGGACAGAGATAATTCTGTGGTAAGAGATGACATTAACTCATTAAATGTTGTATAGATCCCCCTCACATCAGAATAAGCTGAACTAGACTGCCTCCACAGTAGGTCTGGCTGATCCAATTACAATCCAATCACAACCCCTACTGTGTGCATTTAAATTTACTTTAATGCGGTTAAATGCTATCCGATCATGATTAGATCACTGAAAATGCAGGTTAATGCAAGGTGTAAATGAAGCATTTTACCCGATTCTGTGTTTGTGGATATGTGCTTGTCTGCATTTATTTGAACAAGGAGTTTTTGTGGCTACCCCTCGCTCATCTCTCGAGGCTGTTCAGATTTGTAAGGCAGCAGATGAGATTTACCAACTGAACAAAGTGAAATCGAACTGGATGTCAGATGCAACCACCTCACAGTAGCAGAGAAATGTTTGATTGGATACAGACTCCTTCGCTGATTCTCATTATTCATGGAGTTTCCATCTTTAAGCAAATCTTCGAACACTATACTATAGACTCATGCTGCTGTGCACCAAGGATGGTGTTTCCTATACTGTAGGCATGGCAAAATGTAGATGGATATGCAAAAGTAATGACTATACATTGCATATTTTTTTAGATACATTTTGTCTTATATACAGTGGGATTTAAAAGTCTGAGACTACACTGAAAGTCTGGGATTTTTTGCCCTTTTAAATTGGAAATTAATAGAACATTTTAGAATTCTGAAAAATTTAAAACAAGGAAAGGAAATGTTCACCTTAAATATTCAATATATGTGCACTATTTCTATGTCACTATTTAAATGTAAGCAAATGTATTATATTGACCATGTTAACTACTGTTACTGTTAAAGGTCAGATTTTCCTTGAGTCTTATCCCTTTCAATGAAGCATGTGCTCAGATGACACTCTGATGGATTTGATCCATCATGAATCCATCAAGGTTTTACGGAAGTTTGAAAAGTATTTTCAGCAGTTGTTTTCTGTTAGTCCTAAGAGCTCTAGTAACATTAAAATTTCCTTTATCAAAAAAAATATATTTTATATGATACATCCGTCCATCCATTTATTTTCTGTACTGCTTAACCCACAGGGTCGTGGGGAACCTGAAGCCTATCCCAGTGGCATGGGGTATAAGATACATTTATGATAAATTTAAAATTTTACTTATTTAAAAGTTATTTAATTGATGAAGGATTTGACAATAAAGGTTAAGCTGATTTATAGCTAACAGATGGTCATGAATCATGGCTGCACAGGCATGTTTCTGTTACATTTATAGTATATATCATCCATGATGATAGTATAAAGCTGTATCTTTAAAAGTTTAACTTAACTCCACAAGCTAAGCTCAATCTTTTGGGCATGCTCCCCATCTTCAGATTCTGCCATTTTTATGATTCTTTTAAGCGCTGCCTTAAAATTCCTACTTAATAACTTTCAGGTTTTTTTTAAACCTGTAACTTGCTTTGAACCATATATATCAGTTTTTATTTTAGCTTAATATTAGCTTACCATGTTTATTAGAAACACCTTGTTTATTAGGAACACCTGCACAAGTATCTAATTTTCATGCACAATAATCTCTAGAATTTACACAGAATGGTGTGAAAAGAAGAAAAAAGGTAGAGCAGCAGTTCTGAGGCCAGAAACGCTTTGCTGATGAAACAGGTCAGAGGAGAATGGTTAGAGCTGACAGGAATGCTGCATTTCAAAACTCACAACCAGAGCTTAATACATCTCTAAAATGTATCACGCCTGCGTTCCAGAACCTTTATTATGTGGTTCCGGCACCTCTGCAGCTGGATAAATAAGGTCTCACACATCAATATTATCAAAACAAATAGTTCTTAATTCACCAAAAGTAAAATAGAATTTTAAAAAAAACCTGCAATAAAAATGCTAATCTTATAATACCGGTGCTCAAATAATGCTAATAGCCAATCGGTAGCCTCTTTCACATAATGTAATCATTTCAAGTCAAAGTTCACCTGAATTCATTGTCACAAAGCGAAGCCTACAGTCATGTAGCATGAGTTGTTGTGTGATGGTGAAAGAAAGCAGTTATTATTAACAGCATTTTTTAAGAACACAAACAAGGATAATGAGGAAACTAACAGTGAAAATGATAATGAAAAAAAACAGAAAAAGAGAGTCCAAGTGAGTCCAAGAGAGAGTCCAGATGAGTGAGTGTCTGCAGGTCACTGATGAAGCAGTTTGGTGACTGTTCCCACAACTAGCAGTGATAATGCTAGCGTGATTGTGGAAGGAAATGGTAGTGCAGTAGAGAGCAAGACGGTTACTGGTTAGTAGAGGTTTGTTCAGCGGCGAGGAGACCAACTTGGAGAACAGTGGGCCCACACAAACATCGGAAAAAGACTCAACAGAAATATGATCGGCAACACAGTTTAAAATTAAGCAAACAGACTATACTTGGCTAATGATGGTCAATTCAAACCTTGGCTGTGCAGCATGTCAAAAAATAGGGTTTTTAGGACAGAGAAAACAATGGGAATGAAGTTAGCAACAGAATGGGTATCCTGCACAATAACTTCCACAGCAGCCAACATTGACTACGTTTAGACAGCAGTAATCTAATTATTGACCTTATTCTGAGTAAGACAATATTGTGATTAAGGTGTTTACATGAGTCGCTTTTAGAATACTCCTTTCATGTTCCCGTTTTACATGTTATAGAACATAGTTCGATTAACAGCACACGTCATTACGTTACCGCTCCATGCTGTCCGACGTTCCCTCCAGAATTTCACATATCAACATACAGTTCGTCTTCGTTATGGTTCCGTATACAGTTTAGGTGTTTTTATTTTAAATTTTTACAAACGCTTCAAGTGCGGTTAATTATTTGTCATGCTATACGTGCAAATAGAGGACTACTTGAAGCGTGGGCTGCGTCCCAAACCGCGTATTTACCTACTATATAGTAGCCGAAATACATGTATTTCGCCTACTATACACATGTATTTCACCTACTATATAGCAGGTAAGTACGTGGTTTGGGACGCAGCCGTGCTTTCTTGTTTGCCGTAAAACGACGTTAATAATGTGATTTACATGTCTGTAATACATGTTGATAATGCAACTAAAACAGGAGTTCTCCACATGTCTTAATTCGATTTGTGTTTACTTCGAGTATGACTTCAATCGGATTAAGGTAATTAAAAATTGCTGTTTACATGGTAGTTTCTTAATTAGAGTATTGTCTTAATCGGGTTAATATTGGATTATTGTTGTCCATGTAAACGTACTGATTGTGAAATGCCAGATAGCGCTCAGAAAGAAAGTTTTTGAGCATGCTCATACAAAGGTCCATTTAGAAGCAGCCAGCAAAAGTCTAACAAAAATACATTTGAAAATAGTGTGGGTAATAGCCAATTTGAACAAATACTGACCACATCCAGGGTTTTTAGAACCACTTACAAGGAGGCTAAATGTTGTGAACCTGCATATGGATTTGAAAGTGAGATTTACTTAAATGGAATTAAATGGAGTTAACAGCCCATGTACAGTCATTCTGGCTTTTAGGGAGTACAGGGATTCAAACACACAAAAAGTTCCAGAAGGACTGAGACAGTTGTTGGCTACAGTGAATATCATACTAATCTTGAGTGGAGTGTGAGCAGGGTTTCTACAAAAGGAATCTCAGTTGTAGCTTGCAGCATGCATCCCTTCTCATCCCTACCATCTCGTCACCATCGTGGGCCCACTTTTTTAACAAAGTTTAATCCTGAGCCATTTGTGTGCTCATGGATACGTAAGGGACACAGAACCACCACACACACACTCAAAGCAAAACATGACACAGGGAAGAGTATGAGGACACTGACATGACAGCTTTGTGGAATATTTTGTGTTAGGTAAGATGTTTTTTCCTTATGTTGTGCTGTTAATGTTAGTTTATTGTAAGAAGGCCGACTGTATGAAACATAGCTTTGTTTTTGAAGTGCTTCGGGTAAATATGCTTTGTAGTTAACTGAGGTGACCGCACAGTAGGCCTACGGTTCTGTTGTGAAAAGCTGATAGAACATGCAATCCATAATTGTTTCCGTTTGTACTGAGAATACTTACTGCTATAAACGAATTACGTCACTGTACCAGTGTACCAATGTGGCCTACTTTTCAGCACTGAATATTGATGGCTATGTTAGATTTTAGAAGCACTTTTATGTGTCTATAAGGTCGGGGACCGGGACCTTTCGCATGCCTCCGGACTTCCCAGATCACTACCCTCTTAGTGTTCTGGGACTATAAATTAAGATAAATTAAGCACTTCTCACAACATGTTAAACCTTGAGTTGGATGGGCAACAGCCACAGAAGACTACATCATTTTCAACTCCTTGTTTCCAAGAACAGGAATATGATGGTATAGTGGGCACAAGCTATTCAAAACAGGACAGTTGAAGATTGGAAAAAGAGCAGGTGACATTTCCCTGTCTGATTGCTGATTTGAACATTAACTGAAGCTCTTGACCTGTTTCTGCATGATTTTATGCATTGCACTGCTGCCACATGATTGGCTGATTGGATAATTGCATGTATTAGCAGATGTACAGACATTCCTAATTAAATGGACAAGGAGCATATGGTATCTTTATCAATTGTTTGGAACTGACTAGTTTTTAATGCATGGCTCTTCAAAAAGTCTAAGTGTAATTAAATTCAGCTACAACAGTATATGCACTACCAGCATGAAAATGGGTGTACCTATAATGACACACTGAGTAGACTGCCCCATCTCCTATCTCTACTAAACAGATTCTATTGCATACATGCTAACAAGATGGCCTTTTTCAGTGAGTTCATCTTTTGGTTCGACATTAACACAATGGGAATGAGTGGTGAAATGTATCCATTTGAATTCACTGGCATGACACCAGTGATATCACATGATCTCACACATTTTTCCCCAGGTATACGAATATTCAGTTCAGTTTCAACATTCAATGTGAAATATTTATCATGAAATACTGATGCAGCTTCATAAAATAACTGTTTTAGTAATGCTTCACCTGACCTTAGAGGGTTAAAGAGATGAGAATCAACCTTCTCTGGCCTTATTCCTTTTGAATAGTAAGGTTCCTCTGCCCTCTGCACATCATTCTGCCTTGTTATTGATTAGATCTCTGGCCAAAGAGAGCATCTTACTCTTCCCTTAGGCTCCCACTATCCTCATGGGTAGTATAATGAATCTCACTTCTGGGGATTAGTTAAAAGGAGCTGCTTGACATTTATTTCCTTTATTGATCACTGGTTAGTTGAAGAGGGAGTGGCAACTATAATAGGGCACTATTTCTGCCAGATTCAATTACCTTCTGATAATGTGAGTATTTTCATAGTGATTTATTTAATTTACAGATGAATCACAAGTCATTCCAAGGTGCCTGATATTTATTTTATTAAAAGGTTTGGTATAGCACTTTAGTGATTTTGTGCTTAGCAAGCATTTTTGCTTAAGGTTCATTAGTGGCTTTGAATCCACATTACTTCTTATATGGCTAATAAGGTTGGCTAATGGCTTAAATCAAAATGTCGAACTTGCCGGTTTCAACTTCAACCTCGTAGCTTTATATGAAATAAATATAAGACACAGAGAGAATCCCACAGCCAGCTTCCAGCTCCTGGGCTAAATTGTTTGACCTTCATGTCTGGACTGATATTAATGTTCTTCATTATAGAGCACCTGGACATGTACAGGCGCTATAGAGCTGCCTGGCTTCTTCTCAGATCTATGAGCCAAGCCATACAGATTCTAACCCAAGAGCTCGTTAATCATCCTTAGAGCCTCACTATCTCAAACTCTGAACCTTTCACACTGTTATTGTGAGCTGACCAAGTCCTTTTTCCACCTCCTCCTCTGTTGAAGTCTAGGACATCTCTTTCTTTCAGCAGGGACTCTCATTAGGTGAAGCTCTATCCACCACCCCCACTGAATCCTGTTTTCTTCACCACCTCATCCCTTGTGCAGTTTGTCTTATCGGTCACACTGACAATTTTTTTGTTTGGCTTGCTGAGCTTGAGGCCCAGTTGTTTGTTTGAATCCTTACAAGCTTCTTGGTCTTGTAATACATATGAGGATTTTTAATCAGGCCAGGTGGGGAATAGCTGCCTGTAGTTTTTTCCTCCTTGTGTTAATTTGATGTGCATGAATGGTGCAGAAACACGTTGACACTGGGGATGATGTTTTTAATTTTAAAGATTAGGGCTTGTTTGATAATAATGCTGATATGTCACCACCAACGACAGCTGCCCTCGTGTTCTTTGCATTTGCTCTCTCCAGCCCCACTCTGTTTTATCCATCCCTCAGTCACATTCTCCCTCAGGAGCTAATACCCCAGTCCATGTGGTATTTTGACACACTTGCTGTATGCTGAAATCCATTTCACATCACAAAAATAGCAACCAGCCTCTGGATATATATTTATCAAATAGTTAACTTGCCAACAGGTCCAAACTGACCAATAGTATCACAGGCATCACTGTTGTTTAGTATAGTATATAATATGTTAGGATTAAAACTCGACGGGGCATGCTGTCATGTGAAGCGTCTGCCATAGAATGTGAATGAGTCCCTGTAAATGAGTTATAACTATAGAAGTGATAACATATAATAATACGTACATCATTATAAACAATTATTATTCATTTGAGTTATAGCCGATTCAAGAATTCAACAGCAATGTGAACTATGACTTACAACATGCCAGTTGATATAACAGCTTGCTCTGAAAACTGTTCCAGGGATGTGACAAAACAGCAAAGGTCATAATCATTACTTACTGTACAGTATATCTGCAAATATCAGTAGATATCACAAGATCAAGGCAATTCATGGTATTTTAGAATATAGAAGTTTGATTAGAGTAGCAACAGACATTGACTGTACTGTGCGGGATATAAGGTGAAATTATTTTCTATTCAAAACACAAAACAGTACCTTACTATCTGTTTTATGTTATACGTAATGCTGTATGTAATATTATATCTATGTATTATTTCATAGATCTAGATAACTTCAAAACCCAGCCAAGAAGTGCTGTGAATGTGAGGGAAGGCCAAGGTGTTGTTCTGTTATGTGGAACCCCGATGCATTCTGGAGGTAAGAGTGATTATTGACATATATTCACACTTTTGCAGAATTGTAATTTCTTGGACATGTATGTTCTATCATATAACTCATATTACAGAAAGCCTATTATAGACTATACATATGTTGACTGCTGTTTGCTAATGCCTCATTACAAGTGTGGATTGTCTCCTGGGAAGAATATGTGAAGATTAGGGAAGTGAAAACTCTTGGATGTGGCAGAGGTGCCAAAACAATGGATAGAGACTGAAATCCCAGCTCAAAACAAGACAAAAGAAAAGCGAATAACCATTATTTTGCATCTTGATGTGTTAACTGCCCTTCATCACGGCTTAGGTCTGAGTCACAGCTGTTCTACTTTACATGTTCAGCATCTTCTTGGCCAGCTGACGGAACTTAAAAACTGGGACTGTTATTCAGACATCAGTAATTAGAGAGGAGTTTTAATAGCCTAAATGGAAATGACAGATCAGCGGTGTGAAACATTAATTTCAATTTGAGATTGCAGCAATTATGGGAACAGATGAGACTTCAGAATTTAGAAGACATGGGACTTGTTTCATCGGACAGCAATTAGGATTTGTAGAGATAATTAGTCTGTGATTAATTATGTGCTTAGTTGAAGGACAAAAAAATCCAGGATGTACTACAATATACTGAAATGGATTGGTCATGTTTTAACCCTTTCAAAAGCTCACAGTAGTATAATCATGTCAAAGGACAAAATAGATAGAGTAGTGCTTGGTGTCAATTATGGTGTTATCACTTTGCAATGCATATTAGAGCATGTCTGTATATATATTTTTGAGAGCATTTGCACTGGCAAGCTGTAGACCTTCTATAGATTTCTGAAAACCAAGCTCTCACTCTCCTCACATATCTATTCTCCATTTATTGCTTCATTTAAATCCCTTTCTTTTCAATTATACTCAAATCTGTTGGTAAATGGAAATACACTCTTTGATTTGGAGCCTCAACCCAATCAGAAAGTAATATATTTCTCAGCAGAACACATTCTCTGCTCCATGCAAGCAATCGATAAGTTTGTCATTTACATTTTTAGCCTGTAGAATGGTTTAAATGTATTATATAAAAATTGAAAAGGAGAATTGAATGAAATACCAACAGCATTTTAAGCAACTAATTAATCTCTAGAAATCCATATAGACAGTTATAACATAAGAGCTAATAAGGTACATGATAGTATTCAGAGTTTTCAGTTTTCAGACAAGCTATTATATCAAGTTGCGTGTTCTAAATCATAGTTCAACGTCAATACTAAAAACATTAAAAATTCTCTTAGAGATCTATTTTCATGCTGTGTGCATTTTTTGTGGTTGTTAATTGATGAACCATGTGGGTAGAATGGTGCAAAAATATGTAATTACAGCTCGAGTGTCCAGCTGAGGAGGAGGATGATGACAACGATGGTGATGCTCCGTGCCAGTCCTGATAGTTTTTCTCGAACAAATAGTCATACGAGACTACCCAAACCTCAAATATTAATTACGAACTAATATACTGACTAAGAAGGAAAGTAATTTCCACTACAAAGTAGGGATGTCACAATACCAAAAATCTAGTAGTCGGTACCGATACCACCAAAAGTACACGATACTCAATACCAAAGTCGATACCACGGTGTGGTTTTAAAAAAAATATATATATAATTTTTTTTTTTTTTTAATAAAATTAAAAACTCCTGGAGGACATCCTTCTCTGGCTGATACTGGCAAAAAGAGAAAGAGAGAGGGGGAATATTTTAGTCATCAAACACTGTCTGACAATGACTAATAATAAGTGCTAAGGTGCACTCCGAAACGCCCGCGCGCACACACACACACACACCCCTTATACTCTGAATGCAAGCATTAGTTTAAATTCACTTATTTGGTGGCAGGCCAAAAAGACTTATTAAAAGCATTAACATTTGAATAATTATTAGTGACGTTAGGCTACATTTTGCTGATAGGACACGGGCTGAATGGCGATGCATGGTGGCCCATTAGGAGGTAGTTCATAACATTGCAATACGTTAGCGTCGTTAACAAATAAACTGGCTATCGCTAACATTACATGGAGCATAACGTTAGCTGGTTTCATGGCCACAATGCCAGCTGCCTCAAACAAACATAATATAGGGCCCGTCTTTCAGGTCCTTCGCCAAATTCCAGGAGTTTCCTTGCTTTGTTTGAAATGAACGATGAAATGAACTTTTAGCACAAATTGAATTCCATACAAAAAAGGGTGTGACGTTCAAAATTTGGTGATGCAGTAGAATTTGTGGACCCATTTTGGTTCAAAAATATGCAGGCACGATGACCTCTCAAGACCCCATTTTCAGAAAAGTAATTTCCTGACCTCAAGCTCACCCTTAATAGTACTGTTCTATTTCTTAAAACTTGGTTTTGTCAATTTATATTACCCCACTCAGATCAATTCAGACCAACGCTAATACGAAGTTCCTTTTGTTCACGTACTTGTTCACGTATGAGACTATATTAACCCTTTAAAAATGCATGCTCATTTGCTTTTAGTGAAGCACCTAAGTGAAGCATATGAATCTATCCAAAAACATTATAAATCCAAAAGAGCATCACTGTATTAAAATCACAGATTTATTTACATTATAGTGAGCCATATCAGTGGCCACCTACCAATGGCATTTGGTCAGTCAGTTTTGCACTTGGTCAGATCACCTCTGCAGAATTTTTTGTCGCACTTTCACATTCTTACTTGCATAATACTTATTTAGGATTGCCCTCAAAAAGTGATCTCAACATCATCGAAAGATCCACTAACTCTACATACGCCTACATATATAAGAATGTAAAATATTTTTTATGCTTTTAAGGATGGCATGAAGCAGATCATCTAAACAAAGCTGTTGTGCACAGGGCCTTCATTCTATTTTAATTATATGTAGTGATTAAAACATAATAATAACAAACTCATTTCCAACTCATTATAAACAACTTGTGTGGGTTTGTAATGTGAAGAGATGTAATTAGTATGTACTGTCATAAGCTTTGTTTACTTGATAATTATTATTATTTTTTCTAACATTTATCATGTGTTGGAATTCAACTATTGCATATAGTTCATGTTTTAAATGAACTGCATAATATAGCATAAATTCTGCATTGTATAGCATTTATAACTGGAAACAATGAAAGAGGCAAAATGTGTTCTATGCCTGTGACCAGCGTGTGAACACTCTATCATTCTGTCTATACTCCTCATTGATCATCTGCATATTTTCTCTTTTATTGTTCAATCCCTGTATTAGCCTGATGTCTGTAGATTTTGAATTTTGGACTGTTGCCATGCAAAATTACAACATGCAAAATCGAATCCGAATCTCCACGTTTCTCATACTCCTACTAAAATATTGACATAAAATTTGATGACAGTGTCATATAATGAGGACCGGATGGAAGCAAATGCAGGTATGACAGATTAATGATAACAAATCCAAAGGTTCAGGCAAGAGTTGAAGTACATAAACAGGCAAGGGTTATGCGCTAGGCAAACAGTCCAAAACAGGCAAGGCAGAGAATCAAGGTCAAGGGAATAAACAAAGTCAAAACCGGAATACACAAACACGGTATCAAGGCTCGGTAACAGCAAAGACAGAATGCAACTGAGTGTATACTTCACAATGGCTATTTGTGTGAGAGTCTCTTAAGCAGTATGGTGTGATTGAGATTGTAATTGGGAACAGGTGTGTCTGATTAGTTTTCAAGAGAAGGTGCGTTGACAGTGTGTAGCTTTGGAAGTTTTAGTCATTGGCCATGTTTGTAGTTCGTGGTGCATTCTGGGAAATGGAGTCGCTGGTTTGTGTGACATGACAGACAGAAAAAAAACAAAAACAAAATTTGTTCACTATATAAGTCCCGTCAGTCAGATGGTCATTGATGCTATTCAAAACTGGTTATTGATGCCATTCAAAATCTGATATAAAAACGTATTTGATTTGATATTGCTTTATCCGGTTTAACCACAGATCTTTATAATATATTCACACAAAACCAACCACCTGCACTAAAGGTCACAAAGATATCAAAATATTCAGTCTGCAAATGTTGTGTTTTTACCCACTAAAAATAGAGCCTTTGCTGTCCATTCAAAACACGTCCATTCCTGCCTACTTATGCATTTATTTAAATATGTTTGTCAGAAAGATCTTCTCATGTCTTTGTGATGTTAAGCACTTTTCAATGAAGATAATCACAGCAATGGCTATTTTTGCCCTCTCTTCACAAGCCCTCTTATGTCAGTAATCAGAATAATCCCTTTTTAGGTCAAATTCTGGAGTTAAAAGTGCACACCTTGATGCATCTACTACTCATGTCTTCCACCAAAAAAACTAAATTTCCAGCTTTTGGTTTTGATTTTCATTTTTCCTCTCCTCGCTTTTCCTGTGGATGACACAGATGCACTAATACACCATGACAGTTCTCTCTATCCTTCCCACCTCTGCCTTTTTTCAGAGGATGGGAGAAGGTGAGTCAGCCAGGCATGAACAAGGCCAAGCAAACCAAGGCCAGTGTCCTGAGAATGGCAGTGAGGCACTTTTAATCTAGTTTGTTTCGCTCCCTTTGTCCTGTTCCCTTCTGAAGAGCTGGTCTGTTTACTGAGTCCTGCCTGCCCAAGGCAAAAGGGGAAGCGTGGATATTGTGTGGGTGTCTCCCACACAAAGATAACAATGGCCTGTCTAAAGGTGTCAGTCGTTTAATATTCAGGTTGTGCTCACTACTCTGCAATTATTACACACTGTCCATTAAACATTTGGCAGCAACTTGGAGAGTTATTTGCCTTTTTTTAACAACCTCAAACACATCTCAAAGCCAGAGATTTTTTTTTTTTTTTTTTTTTTTTTTTTGGGGGGGGGGGGTGCTCTCTATAATAGAATGGCCCCATCATGTGACTTTAACCCAGTCATTCTGCTCTGGGAAAAGTTGTAATAAAATGTCCAACCAACTTCAAGAAGCACAACAGAGCAGTTCTGAGAAATGTTAGGGAAAACTTTTTTTCCCATTATAGCTTTTAATGTAGATTTATAGATTAATTGTGTTAATCTTTTAAAAACTCAATAGACCTATGTATGCCCAAGCTTTTAAAATCTGGTGAACCATATAGTTTTAAAATATGCAATTGGTAAATACCCAATATCTTTCTGTGCCTATCTATTTCTTTTGTATGTAGAAATATACACACAAAACTCCATCATATATACAAAATTTTCTAAACAGAGTAGTTTTTTTTGTTGTTGTTGTTGTTCTGGACCTGAACAGACTAGCAGGTTAAGACCTAATTGTTTACACTTGTGTCTTTTTTCCAGAACTTAGCTTTGCCTGGGTCTTCAATGAGTACCCAAACTTTGTCCAGCAAGACAGCAGGCTTTTTGTGTCCCAGGAGACTGGAAATTTGTATATTGCAAAGGTGGAACCAACCGATGTGGGCAACTACACGTGTGTCGTCAACAACAGCATCACCAAGGATAAAGTGCTCAGTTCACCCACTCCTCTGGTGCTGAGAACTGATGGTAAGATCTGTCTACATACCAGACAATCCTTGATGGCTGGCTTTGAATGGGATACAATCTGAGATTTAAAGGAAGATACCTTTTCAAGAAAGGTCGTTTTTTTAAAAGGTTGCTTGAAAGATGCTTTTTTTTCTAAATGCCAGGCCTTTGAAGGCTGAACTGTTGCCTTGTTAGGAAGCTAACATGTAGCCTTGACAATGTCACACAGAGGCCACATTTCCATTTGAGATGGATGCTGGTTTACTGAGTGAATGCTTGAAATCTTTTATAGACCTCTTGGCTGTTTTTTGTGTTTTATTTTTTCCTGCACTCACTATGCTGGCACTTTCTTTGTGATTGTCCTTTTGTTGTTATTTTGGTTGTATACAAGAATATAAAGAGCATATGCCATAAATCATTGATGAATGAGTTTGTATGTGCTTGTGTGTTGTTTGCCCATCACAGGTGCAATGGGAGAATACGAGCCCAAAATAGAAGTTCATTTCCCAGACACCGTGCCTGCTGCAAAAGGATCGTCTGTGAAACTAGAGTGCTTCGCCCTGGGGAAGTGAGTTGTGTGTGTGTTTTATCTACCAGTAATGTTAATCTGGAGCTCACATCCATGTCTGGATAACATGTACTATTATTCCTTTTTGATACACTGCTCCAGGAGTTTTGAAATTCAAGATAATTCCTTTAAGTCCTTTCTTAATGCGATTAGCCATCTGCAATGAGGATTTTATTTATTTATTTATTTATTTATTTATTTGTTTATTTTCTTTTACAGGGGGCTTCCCGTGTTAATGGCTGCTTTTCAGAGAGCACTAATCAAAATGATTTACCTCTTAAATAGTTCAGAAAGCAAGCCGGATGCGTCTTCTCCGAAGCTGTGAAGAAAGGGGCTCATTTAGTGCGATAAAAAGCACATTTTCAAAGAACAGGGGATTACAGTCTTTGAGAGAATAAGTAGCAATATCGCAATAGTCACAAGTGTTAAACAGATATGTTCAAACCTGAATCTCCAAAAGCAGCCACAATCTTCATGAGGAATGTAAACATGTGAACCACTTGAGACAGACCAGCAGGTTCCTCTGAACACTTTAGTTCTAGCCAAATTTGTTCTTTCTCTCCCTCACAGCCCGGTTCCTAAAATCAGCTGGAGACGAACCAATGATATGCCATTCCCAAGTAAAGTCAAACTAAGTAACTTCAATGCTATTCTGGAGATTCCCAGATTCCAGCAGGAGGACACAGGCACGTATGAGTGTGTGGCAGAGAACAGTCGAGGAAAGAATGCAGCAAGAGGCCGCCTCTCTTTTCATGGTAAAGGAACCTACAGATGTGGCCTTTAAGAATGTGCGTTTTTTCATGGGATTTCACGCGATTTGTCATGTGTGATCATGCACCACCCTGCAGGCATGCTTCTTAGAATTTAAATAATTTAATTTAAGAATTGTTGTAACTTGTGTATAAAGATTTTATTTGTACTAATACCTTTGTTATGTTTTGTGTTAGGGTAATCAGGAATACTCAAGCTGTGGTACTTTGTTTAATCCAGATATGAAGTATTTCTCCACTGGAGTAATTTGGTATTTTTGTTCAAGGTTTTGTTAAGCCCAAAGACAAAAAAGGAAAGTAGGCAAAAACTTTTCTTTTGGATTTTTAGTCACTTCTTCCCTACTCATGCACAATGGCATGTTTTGACAAGCTTCCACTTTCATTATGATGAATAGGTCTGAATGCGATGAGTGTTACCCCCTCAGTGTCATCTGGGTTATAACTTAGAGCAAGGTCATGTCAAGTCTGTCAAATGACTCTTGTACTCACAAGGAGCTATGATGTTGCATGACACATATGATGATGCAGTGGTAATGATGATGTCATGCATTAGGACATCAATGACATGTCCTTCTAAATCTTTAGATTTACTATTAGCAACAAGCGAGAACTACAATCTATGGAAATACACAGTAAAAAGTGACACCATCTTTAACCATTCTTAATAACATCTAATAACTTATTTTAGTCTAATTGCTTACATTACACCAACTAATAACCTTTATTAATCTAAGTGCATACCATACACCAACAAAATGTGTAATTCTGACATGTATTTTGTCTACTCCTTCAAAAGTTGTACTGTGCTTATAGCAAGAAATCATGAGGGAATTTTGGGGCTTATTCCGGTTCTTCAAAATAGGAGATTATTTTTGAAATGCAATTATACCCCAGCATTAATTGAACTCACAGTTGGTACACAGGCACTGCAGGGTGTCTGCCAGGAACCCGGATAATAAGGCTGTGGAACGAGGTCAGGGGATTTATTTGTGTGCTGAAAGGACAGAGCGTGCCTTTGGTCTGATAGAATTGTCATTCTGTCTGGAGAGAGGGGGCGTTTCATTTCAATAGCCCAATTCATAGCCATTATTCTTCTGTGAAATGAGCAGCCATTGTTGGATTTTATTTATTTCGACTCCAGTCCCACACTGCTGGAAAATATCCATTCGGAAGTGAAAACTCCATAGTATTATAGAGGGAGGAAAGAGACCACCTAGGGGAAGTCCTTGTTTTCTTATGAAGGGGCACAGATACTGTATTTCTCACAGTAAGGTATGAGACTGCAGTAAAAAGTCATAGTTTTGAAGAAAATAATGAAAATAATTATTTCTTTGAAAATAATGACAGAGGGAATAAAAGGCTTATAATTGTGAGGGAATATTTGGAACTGAATTCATATGATTCATTGCAGGGTCAAAATTAATTAGCGGTCTCCAGTGTAAGAAAATAAAGCACAAACTCAATATATTATATACAGTGCCCTCCACTAATATTGGCACCCTTGGTAAATATGAGCAAAGAAGGCTGTGAAAAGGTGACTTTATTGTTGAACCTTTTGATCTTTTGTTAAAAAAATTCACAAGAATATTATGCTCTCATGGATATCAAACAATTTCAAACACAACACAGGTTTATCAAATAAAAAGTTGTTAAATATAGGTGTGTAACAATTATTGGCAACCTGATAAATTCATATGAGAAAAATATATTTGAAGTAAGGTCAGGTAAGGTATACTTTATTGTCCCAAAGGGAAATTTGTCTTGGGCTCAATAACAAGCAGCCACTGCATCACATAAATCATAACACAACTCACAACAAATAACACAAATGCATAAACGCTATCATAAATTTGTCTTGGGCTCAGAAAAAGCCACTGCATCACATAAATCACAACACAACTTACATCATTTAACACATAAACATAATCACAAGCATAAAACCCTAAAAAGCCTTACACTGTAGTCAGGTCTCTTACTTAGTGCTGTTTAATATCTTAATTGCAGATGGAATAAATTAATTCTTACACTGGTTCTGTCTACAGCTTAGTATTCTTAACCTCCTGCCTGATCATAAGATTTTGAACTCAAGATTCAGAATGTGTGTTGTATCATTTAGAATCTCGTATGCCTCCCTTAGCACTGAATTTTCTTACAAGGTCTGGAAAGAGAGTTGTTCATTTTTTCTTTTGTTTTCTTTTTTCTTCATGTCTGTTTGAATAAGACATGTAAGCTTAGCCTTTAACTGTACTGGCAGGTTACCATAATCATACATGTATTCTATATCGAATTACATTCTCTAGAACAGCTTGATAAAACAAAAACATGATCTTACTACTGACACCATAAAGTCTAAGCCTTCTCAAAAGGTACATCCTTGTTGTAAACTGGAACACAGGCTTTCAACATGAACATTCCATGTAAGTGAACAATCAATATAAACACCAATATAATATGATATATTTTGGTCTTTATATAATAAGCTAGGAATAGCAGTATCATCACTAAATTTTACAATATAGTTTAGGTGATTTTGCTCACACAACCATTTGTATACAATTCGACGAGAACTGGGGAGCTCACACACCCTTGGGGGGGCTCCTGTAGTAATAGGTTGAATATCGGAAATTGCCTTATTAACCTTGACCTGTTGGAATCTGTTGGTTAGAAAAAAATACCATTTTATAATAAAAGGATTGACATCCATCTCTATCAGCTTAACTAATAATAAATATGGCTGCAAAGTGTTAAAAGCTGAACTAAAATCAATAAAAAGTTCACGTGCATATGCCTTGGTGTCCTCCAAATGTTTAAGAACTAAGTGGATGATAATTCCCACTGCATCATCTGTACTCCGTCTCTATCTATAGGCAAACTGCCAAGGGTCTAACTTGGGGGTTACCTCATTTTTCAGTAAAGTCACAATATATTTCTCAAAGCATTTCATTACGATTGATGTTAACGCTACAGGTCTATAATCATTGTTTTCAGCTGAGTGTGGCTTCTTTGGGACTGGGGTAATTACAGATGTTTTCCATAGTGCAGGGATTCTATGTGAGTCCAATGAGCACCAAAAGAGTGGACACCAGACTGGGCTGAGTTCTTTAGCGCAAGTTTTTAAAAGGTGTGCAGTATGGTCCTTTGAACTTCTTGGTACTGCTGGAACAGCGATTGCACTTTAAAGCTACCTACCGCCAATCTAGTGCCCATATCATCCTTCAGCGAGTCTAGAATGAAGTTACATTTATCAGAAAACATCTGGGTTACGCATGTAACCCTGTTCCCTGAGAAGGGAACGACACGTTGTGTTAGCTGAACGCTGTGGGGAGCACCCTCGTGCGTGACCGGTATCTGAAGCTTGTGTAAAATCATGCCTAATTTATAGGCCTGCTGTGATCAGGTGACATGGCAATTAAGTGCGTCACATGATATATAAATGACACCTGTGAACCGTGCCGCCCACCTCTATTATCTGAAGCAAAGACGCCATTCACAGGCATGCCCTAGTATGACAAAACTAGGCAACGTCTCGTTCCCTTCTCAGGGAACAGGGTTATATGCCCAGACGTTCCCTTTCAAAGGGAACTTCACGTTGCGGTAGCTGAACGATGCGGGAACGAGAATACCCACTCCGTCATACTGAGGGTACGGCCTGTTCAAAAAGATCCAAGCCCAAGTGTCACTGCAAGACACTCGAGCCTGGGCAGGAATGTAAATCCAGGATGTAAAATCGAATGAATGTGTGTGGCGTAAACCACCCTTCCAGAGCACACATCCTGTAAGGATACCCCTTTGGACAAAGCCTTCGAGAAAGGGACCGCCCTAGTGGAATGAGCCCTTATTCCCAGAGGCATAGCGAGACCGCACGCCTCATAATAGAGATTGCTTCCATTATCCAATTACAGATGCACTGTTTCAACACAACATCACCACTGCTGTCACCGCCAGAGCCGACCAGCAGCTGCTCTGACTTACGCCACTGGCCGGAGCGGTGGACATAAGTACAGAGAGCCCTTACTGGACACAGTTGGTGCAAATTCTCTTGTTCCGGTATGAGGAGCAGAGGAGGGCAGAAAGCCTGCAACACCACTGGCTGGGCAGCAGATGTAGGCACTTTAGGCATATAATCCGGCCAAGGATACAGGGAGACCTTGGCTAATCCATGGGTAAAGTCAAGGCAGGAAGGGGCAACAGAGAGCTTGTAGATCTCCTACTCACTTGAGAGATGTCAAGGCCAGCAACAGAGCTTCCTTTAGAGTCAGAAGCTTCTCAGAGGCTGACACTAAGGGCTCAAATGTGGCACCTGACAGACCTTCCACAGAAAGGTCCCAGGAAGGTATGCATGGTCTGCAGATGTGCCTCAGCCGCCTGACACCACGCATATCCCTCGAAGTTAGAGGATGTTGCCCCACAGAGGCTACATCAATAGGGGCGTGGCTGGCCAAAATGGAGGCCACGTAGACCCTGATTGTAGAAGGAGCCCACCCGGCTGAGAAACGTCCTTGTAAGGACTCCAGGACTGTAGCTATTCTGCAGTTCGCTGGGTCTAGCTGATGTTCCTCACACCACGAGACAACAAGTTGACACTTGAGCACATACAATTTCGTCGTGGATGCCGTTCTAGCATTCTACATGGTCTCTACAACCTCAGTTGTGAGACCAGAATCTATGAGCTGGTGCCTCTCAGGGGCCAGACTTACAGTTTCCATAGTTCCGGCCGAGGGTGATAAATCAGCCCTCCGGCTTGAGACAGTAGATCCCTGTGGATGGGAATCTCCAAAGGAGTGCCGACTAGCAGGGATATTGTCTCTGAGAACCATATTCGAGTTGGTCAATAAGGTGCTACTAGCAGCAGACGTAGACCATCTTGGAGAACTCTCGCTAGAACTTGTGGAAGCAGAGTGATCAGGGGAAAAGCATACAGATGTGACCTCGGCCACGTGTGCACCATGGCGTCCAGCCCTAATGGTGTGGGAGGAGCGAGGGCGAACCACAGCGGGCAGTGTGTTGTCTCCTAGGAGGCGAACACATCCACTCCCGCTTGCCCAAACCTCCGCCGTATGGACTCCACCACTTGTGGATGGAGCCACCAATCCCTGGGCCTCAGCCCCTGCCTCAACAGGACATCTGCCCCCACATTATGGTTACCCACAATGTACACTGTGCTCACTGACAAAACTTTCCCTCTGCCCAGAAAATAATTAGTTGCACCTGCCTGAACAGGGGGCGCGAACATAATCCTCCCTGGTGGTTGATATATGAGACCACCGCTGTGTTGTCTGTAAACACATGGTAACCTCTACATTGAAGAAGAAAGAATTTCAGTGCTAGAAATATGGCAGCATTTCTAGGCAATTTGTATGCCACTCCAGATGAAGGCCGCTCCAGAGACTGTGCCCCAAACCATGAGGGAGGTGTCTGTCATTACCGTCTTGTGATAAGGGACACTCATAGAGTGTGGCCCAAGGCTAGAAACCGGGGACACTTCCAAATTCTCAGAGCATGTAGGCATCACCCCGTGACACTGATTACTCTCAGAGGTTTCATCCTCGGATGAAACCCCCAACTTCTCAGCCACCACTGAAACGGTCTCCTGTGCAATAGGCCCAACGGTATGACACTGGCTGCTGCTGACATTGGCTGCTTGCTGCCCCTTGGAGGGGATGCCAAGATCCAGCTTTATTTTGCTCAATGTTGATAGGATTGACCCTACGCATGTTGGGGATAGAAATGCCCTCATTGTAGTAGAATACTTATAACCCCTAGAAAAGTTGTCCACTGCACTGGAGAAAGCATACTTTTCTGAGGTTCAACCTGAGCCCCAAGCTCTTCATGTGGGCGAGAACAACATCTTGATGCTAAACCGCCAGTTCCCTGGATCGTGCTAGAATTAACCAGTCATCCAGGTAGTTTAGTACACGTCTCGGGGCCAGAAAGTCTCCAAAACTATCATCCGAAATCACCTACATCACCACAAGTTATTTGGAAGGGTTTCCAGAAAAAAGCCTCTACTCTCATCCAAAAACAAACTCAAGCATGTTCAGATTGCCAGACACTACTGGAAGTTCAAATGGGATTGGGTTCTATGGCCAGATGAAACCAAAAAAGAGCTTTTTGGCAATAAACACCAGAGGTTATTTTGGCACACACAGAGAGGTAGCCATATGGAAAAGTACCTCATGCCCATGGTTAAATATGGTGGTGACTTTTTAAGTTTTGGGGCTGTTTTACTGCCAGAAGACCTGAACATTTTGTTAGGATACATGGCATCATGGACTCTATCAAATATCAACAGATATTAAATGAAAACCTGACT
>JANDJT010000012.1:25331786-25347939 GCA_024331685.1 Stegophilus panzeri | reverse complement strand
AAAATCAAGGTCCTGCCATGGCCATCCCAGTCCCCTGACTTGAAACCCATAGAAAACCTGTGGGGTGAACTGAAGAGAAGAGCCCACCAGCGTGGACCTCAAAATTTGAAGGATCTGGATAGAATCTGTATGGAGGAATGGTCTCAGATCCCTTGCCATGTATTCTCCAATCTCGTCAGGCATTATAGGAGAAGACTCAGAGCTGTTATCTTGGCAAAAGGTAGCACAAAGTATTGACTAAAAGGGTGCCAATAATTGTTGCACACCTATATTTAAGGTTTTTTTTTTTGATAAAACAGTGTTTTGTTTGCAATTGTTTGATATACATGAGACCAGAGTATTTTTGTGAATTTCTTTAACAAAAGATCAAAAGGTTAAACAATAAAGACAATTTTTCACAGCCTTCTATACTCATATTTACCAAGGGTGCCAATATTAGTGGAGGGCACTGTATATATGTATATATGTATATTGCCAGAGACTCATTCATTTTCCACAAACCTGCATTTGTCTCTTTATAGCCAAACCTCACTGGCTGCAGACCATGACAGCCACAGCTTTGTCCATTGAGGAGAACTTATTCTGGGAGTGCAAAGCCAATGGGAAACCCAAACCCTCATACAGCTGGCTGAAGAATGGAGAAACGCTTATGTCTGAGGTACAGTGGAACTGCCAGGGAAAAGCAAAATGTAAGCTTAATTCTCAACCTTTTCAAGGTCAGATAACTGAGAAGAAAAAGTGACAGCAGTGAGAAATCAATTAAACAAAATGGGATAAATGACTTAGGAGAAACAAAATGGGAAATAGCTATTAGGAAACCATATGCCCAGCGATTATTTAGTTTATCTATGTTACATTCTTAATAATTCATGCATTTATTTATACAACCCCAGTTCCAAAAAAGTTGCAAAATGCAATGATTAAACAAAATACAATGATTTGGAAAAATAAGGAAAAATTAGGTAATTTTAAATTTGATGGTCGGAACATGTCTCAAAAAAGTTGGGATGGGAGCAACAAAAGGCTGGAAAAGTAAGTGTTACTAAAAAGAAACAGCTGACGGAACATTTAGCAAATAATTGGGTTAATTGGCAACAGGTCAGTAACATGATTGGGTATAAAAAGAGTATCTTAGAGAGGCAGAGTCTCTCAGAAGTAAAGATGGAATCTCGATGGAAGCATATATTGTTCTAAAACCTGTATATACCTTTCAGCATTGATAGTGCCTTTCCAGATGTGCAAGATGCCCATTCCATAGGCACTAATGCACCCCATACCATCAGAGATGCAAGCTTTTGAACGGAGCACTGATAAAAAGCCGGATGGTCCCTCTCCTCTTTAGGCCTCTTTAGTTTAGAGGACACTGCGTCCATGGTTTCCAAAAAGAATTTCAAATTTCGATTCGTCTGACCACAGAACTGTTTTCCACTTTGCCTCAGGCCATTTTAAATGAGCTTTGGTCCAGAGAAGACAGCAGCATTTGTGGATCATGTTTACATATGGCTTCTTTGCATGATAGAGCTTTAACCAGCATTTATGGATGGCACGGCAAACTATGTTCACAGACAATGAGTTCTGGAGGTGTTTCTGGGCCCATGCAGTGATTTCCATTACAGAATTATGCCTGTTTTTAATGCAGTGCCACCTGAGGGCCCGAAGATCACGGGCATGCAATATTGATTTTCACCCTTGTCCCTTGCGCACAGAGATTTCTTCAGATCTTTTGATGATATTATGTACTGTAGATGATGAGATATTCATAGTCTTCGCAATTTGATGTTGAGGAACATTATTCTGAAATTGTTCCACAAATTGTAGATTCAGTTATTTGCAGATTGGTGAACCTCTACCCATCTTTACATCTGAAAGACTCTGCCTCTCTAAGATACTCTTTTATACCCAATCATGTTACTGACCTGTTGCCAGTTAACCTCCAGGTGTTTACTTTTAGTAACAGTTACTTTTCCACACTTTTATTGCCCCGTCCCAACTTTTTTGAGACATGTTGCAACCATCAAATTCAAAATTACTTTAATGTTCTATTGTGAATAACATATGGGTTTATGAGTTTGCAAATCATTGTATTCTGTTTTTATTTACATTTAACACAGTGTCCCAACTTTTTTTTGGAATTGGGGTTGTATATACTTATACTTCATTAGTGCACACATCAATTCTTTCATTTATTCAAGGATCCAAAGCCTATCCCAGAAACACTGGGCATGAGGAGGGAATACACTCTGGATGGACAGCATATACATTTACACACTCATTCACACCCAGGGGAAATTTAGAGTAGTCAATCCACATAGCAGCATGTTTTGGGAGATCAGAGGAAAAAGAAGAACCCAGAGGAAACCCCTGCAGACATGGCGAGAACATGCAGAACACTGCACAGATAGTAAATCGAACTCAGGTTTGAACTGGAGACCATGGAGCTGTGAGGGCAATGCTAGCCACTGCCCCACCACCCCACTGCCCTGCACACATGATTTTATTTAACATTTATTTGCCTGTAGAATTCAAAGGAAATATATGTGATGTATGTATGTAATGTATGTGTATGTAATACCTACTACTGTAAACAAACAACCGTCTATCAGTGGTGCATGTTATATAAAATCCAGTCCGAATCCAGAGGCCCTCATGCACTATAAATGTTTTCTTGTTTTCTTGTTTTGTTTTGGTCCCATCTAATGAGATTTATCATGTTGTGAAGTAGGCAACAAAACAACAGTAGCCACACTGAATGTGTTCTGTATTTGGACTGGGAATGACCTCTCTATTTATCCTCTCTTGTTCTCTGCCTCTCTCTCTTTTTCATGCTTGTATTGTGCTGAGCCCTGGTTTTAAGAATGCTTAATGGGCTTAAAGCTCAGCCATGCCATTAGCCTTAGCTGTAGCTCGATACTTTTTCGACCAATCCCTCTCACTTTTCTGACCGATCGCTCACAGTAAGATGAATTGCTTATAAGTGTGCCACAGCTATTTTCAACACTGCTTTTCTGTCCTCCAAAGCTGAGGGTCAGCATTTTTTTGTCCCCCAGGCCCCCCAGTCCACATTAAATCCAACATGGCTCTATCCCCCAACTCAGCCTTAGGCTATAGTCCAAGGATCTATACAAAATTTGAGTGGAACTATAATTGTATATATATTCTCTAGTGATGGGTGATACTGCTGATTTTCTTTTGCAGTCAGCAGCAATTTCTACCAAGGCTAGCATCCAGTATTCATAAAAAAAACTTTTTTTGACAATAAATTAGAGAAATCTCATACATACTATTCTTCAATAGTGTAGAGAAATTAAAAAATTATAGCATGGACCTGTTGACATACATGTACTCTTTTGTCTGCATGTGTCCCCACAGGGCCGGGTGCTCATAGAGAATGGTGCTCTCACCATCTCCTCACTGACCCTTTCTGATGGAGGGATGTATCAGTGTGTGGCAGAGAACAAACACGGCATCATTTATGCCAGTGCCGAACTGGTGGTGCTAGGTAAGTTTCACTCTGCTGAAAGAAATTAGCAATTAGAAATTAGAAAGAAATTTAATCTTGTGCCATTAACTAAATTGCAAACCATATTTTGGTATTATTAGCAATTATTATCATCTGCTGATGAATCAAGCTCACTTGGTCATGATGAGAACAAAAATATACAATGATTTTATTTGGCTTTTCATTCAGTTATGTCTTAGCGTTCTGCCACATACAGTATTTAAGTAATATCAGTGACATGCAAGATCCCTGACTTTTTTAAAGGTTATATATTCAGCTTCCACCTTCACAATTTCAAATATTGTTCCCATCCAGACTAACCTTGTAACTGGCAAACATGCTGATGGAGAAACTAAGAAAGAATTCAGAGTTTCAGAATGTTATTTTACAAGCCTACTTCACTATCTAAGTCTCACCATATTTATCTCCTGTTTCAGTGTTTAAACCTCTAAATTTCACCAAAATCATAGCATCATGCCACAAACTGACATGCTAGTCATCAGTGAAGCTATCCATCCGAGTGCTTCCTTTCCAACATCACCTTTTGCCTCATATTGATTTGGACTTTTTCACCAGCTGTAGTCTTTACTTTCTGGAGTTCGTGTGTGTAAATCATGGTATATCGATCAGCCCTTTTTCCTATGCAACTGAATCCTACATGGCATGTTATGATGACTGATAAAAGACAGCTAGGTCATAGCTCAAGTACAAAAAGATGCAGAACAAGCATCTGTAAGTCAATGGCTTCATTTGTCTTAAATCTAAGAATTCCTAAAAGGTGGGAAGCCTGGTTTTGCTCGAGGCTGCAGGCATTACGTGTTTTCTGCTGCCTGAATTCTAGCTTTCTTGTGCAGCATCACCACCCAGTTTTTCCGAGAGCCCCCTGAGGAGCGTGTTGAAAGTTCGTGCTGGCAGTGAGGTGACTTTGGATTGCAGACCACAAGCTTCACCCAAAGCCATCAGCTTGTGGAAGAGAGGGAACGAGATGATCCAAAAAAATGAAAGGTACACTAAAAAAGATAAAAGTGAGGCTTCCAAATAAGAGAGGGAGCAAAAACACATGACTCTATCATCTGGAGATTGCCAGTTTGTATCCCAAAGATGCCACAGCCATCTGTGGCCAGGAGTTAAAGGAGCATAATTGGCTGTGCTCTCTGGCTGGGAGAGATGGCATACTCACTTCCCACTGTTAATCACAGCGGCACTAGCCAATTGTGTGAGCTCGTGTATGTGGAAGAAGGCAGGTAACACTTTCTCCCTTTCACTTTCTTATCACAATTTTAAAAGATGTGGTTGGTTCGCTTCACATGTCTCAGAGGAAGGAATTTTGCCTCATTTTTTGATCATTTGCTTCACAATGTCTGGTATATACATATAACTTTTATGCGTATAAACAGCTAATAAACAGGAAAAGGGTTAGGTTGAATATGCAATATATATATGCACAGTAGTACATATACAATATGAAAGTGTATTTACTGGCCAACCATTGTCATCTCTTTCAGATTCTCTGTCTTCCCCAATGGAACACTAAAGATTGTCAATGTGACTAAGCAAGACGGGGGCATTTACACATGCATTGCCAGAAACCAGTTTGGCAGTGCAAGTACGGCAGGCCGCCTGCTGATCACGGGTGAGTTGCTCCCAAATGTCATGCATTTCACAATAGTTACAGACTTTTTAAGTTTACAATTTGAGGTATCAAAGAGTTCTGTTGGTGACTTTGTTAATCTCCTGGTGACAGTTACTGATTATTCATTATTTATGCATGGGTGGTGTCCTTTCTTGCTTTTCAAATGGCATGTTTAGAGGGATGTGAGGCTGCCTGTTTTCCATTAAGATCCACTTAATGAGAAAGTCTCCTTGGTAACTGTAAAAGTATGAAAGCTGCTGATAAGGGATGGCTTATATTACTGATATTTCAGATAGTGAAAAAAACAGCTTCCATCCACATCTGTCTACCTACAGACTAGTAATTCATGTAGAAATTCATATCCTGCTTATCAAATTTTCACAGAATTAACTACCTTTGGCCATCTCCCTTTTTCTCTGTTCTATTTTTTTGTTTTTGTTTTTTTTTTCTAATCAGCTTTACACAAATTTCCCCTTAATCCATGTAGCTTTTAGCCAAAAAAAGGGAAGCTTATAGTGAGCATTTTACTGCCTAATTGCCTAGCACACATGGAGACGAGACTTTTTTTGGTAATAAATTGACAAGTTAACATATATAATAAATGAGTAATAAATAAGTTATAAATAGACTGGCTAAGCTATGTTGTTTTGATAATGTACAGCATACTGTTTTCTCTTTAAAAAGGACAGAAGTTTGCATAGCTAAAATTTTTTAAAAAATAAATAAAAGTGTGATGACAGAATTATAATTTAGAAGCAGCTGTGTTGTGGGCAGTACAGTGGTACAGGGAGTAGAGTTGTCGCAACTCCAGGATCCCTGGTTTGAACCTGAGTTTGGGTTACTGTTTGTACAGAGTTTTGCATGTTCTGCAGACAGATAGACTAGTTATTCTAAATTTCCCCTAGGTTTGAATGAGTATGTGTCCTGTCAGGGTGTATTCTCACGTTGTGTCCAGCATTCCTGGGATAGGCTCTGTATTCACTAAGGTCCTAACCAGGATAAAGTGCTTCTATTTTTATGGGGGTTTTTTTTGTTTTTTTATTTATTTATTTTAAATACAGACTTATTCATGTCTTTTATGTAATGGTGTATGCACAAATAGTATTACTGAGCTAAAAGATGTTTTTATAGGTGAGTATGTGCTGATTTAGACTTGCAGTTTGTCCATAACTAAGTTTTTCTTGTTTGCTAGCTACATTTGTCTTGTAGCTCCAGGGCAAAACTAAAGAATGAAACTTTGGGCCACGATACACGTCTCGGCTGATTGACTACTAAGGGCGTGAATTAAATTTTTGGTTGAACTGTTCATATAGAGCACTCTCATATTCATGGAAAGGCTCACTAATGTTCCAATCCCTGACTGTTTTCTTCCTATATGCATCCCTAATAGTACTATAATTGTGCTGTTAATGTCATCTTGATTAGTGTGCTTATTAACCTCTAATCTGCTATTTCCTCATTAAACTGCATGGTGGATCAAGTGTTTCCTTTCTTTTTTCTTCATTTCCTCCATTAAGTTGAATATGCAGTTAATTGCTGGTTTTGTTGTTAAACAAAAAAAAGTCACAACCTGTGTGTGTGTGTGTGTGTTTGTGTGTGTGTGTGTGTGTGTGTGATAGATAGATAGATAGAAAGAAAGATAGATAGATAGATAGATAGATAGATAGATAGATTGATTGATTGATTGATTGATTGATTGATTGATTTCCTTCGTTCATTAAGTAGGGTGTGTGGTAATTTGGGTGGTGCAGTAGGCAGCGTTGCTGCGTCAAAGCTCCAGGGTCCCAGGTACAGTCCTGAGCTCAGATTACTACTTGTGTGGATTTCCACATGTTCTCAAAAGGTTTCAAACACCTTTCTTTTGTTTCTCTCATTATTATTACAACCGACAAAATAAAAAGAGTACACAATAATTTAAAAAAATCTGAATCTTAGTATGTAGTAAAGTCTTATTAACTAACAAGGTTGCAGATTTATGAGGTGTCCGAAAAGTCACGAACCAATGAGAGTAAAACTACATATATTTAATGTAGTATTTATTATTTACAGCGTATGCTCTACATGTTCACTCTTACACTGTAAGCGTAAGCATTTTCTCAGTTGCTGAAACATGTTTCTTTTTGCGGATTTTCCTCAACATATTTGGATCGATATATTTGCTCAACATATTCCCACAGGTTCCTGAAAGTTAAACATAGAGATAAAATAGTGCTTGAATTAATTAAAAATTATATGTTGTGTTGAAAGATCAAGATCTCTACCTTTTCCAAGCAGATCTAGATTTTCCAGTAAGATTTTTTTGGAATGCTCTATTACTCTTTTTGCTAAAATGTTTGCTCTCTGAATACTGGTACCAGCACAAATCTTAATAAATGCATGTTATTTAGTCTGATGTGCAGAGCCCCTATATTGTCATGTATATTTATATAAAACATAATAATTTGTCACAGTGTATATGCCTATATGAAAATAACATTACATTGTATGAAGCTGATCAGATGGCTGTGTTGTGCTGTGCAGAGCCGAGCAGGATCACACAAGGACCCAGCAGCATGGAGATTATGGTGGGCGAGAGCATCGTGCTGCCCTGCCAGGTAACTGTGGATCCGGCACTGGACGTGAGCTTCTCCTGGGCCTTTAATGGCCAGCTTATCGACTTCGAGCACGACTCAGAGCACTTTGAGAGAGTTGGCGGAGTGAGTAAAAACCAACACTGTTTCCTGGCAGATAGTACTGTGTTATTCTGCCCAGTATCATGAGAATCATTTTTGCCAAGTGTACTGCTTTGTTTGAAATTCCTGAAATATCACATTATATAATGTGCATGGAAATTAATTATCTTTAAACTTCTAAGTAGCTAAGTTTAACTTTGGTAGTTATACAGGGCTGTCCAATCTTATCCGCAAAAAGGATGGTGTGGGTGCAGGTTTTCTGATTCCACCTGTATAATCAGTTAATCTTGGCTTTAAGTAAAGTATCAGATGTGGCTTCTGCTTGGTTGAAATGAAAACCTGCACCCCTATGGCCCTTTCTGGATAAGATTGGATACCCTTGATGAAATATTTAACACAATTATGCTAGCATAGGTAACAGTGAATAATAGTTTGGACTAATTAGTGTGCACTCATTTGTATACTGTGTACTACCACCTATTAGGAATTACTGTATTGGATTTTAATGGTATTTTTACTTAACATTGACACATTTGGATATTGCATCTGGCAGCTTACTGTATATTGTATATGGTATTATATCGTTGGTTGCAAAGTGCTCTCATTATTCCTGTCATTGAAAATGAACATTATAGATGGTTTTACTCTACTTGTTCTGGGTCGCTCAATTAATGACCTACATTGACTATAAATTAACTACCATGATTGGGAACAGTCATTGTGTTACAATTTTCAAAATAGGAAATGGGCCATATCAATGCTTTTTTCCCCACTTTTTCTTCTGCCTAACTTCTAATTTTTGCCCCTCGAGGGAATGGGATGAGGATATCATCAGACTTTGCTGTAATTGAATTTGCATACCTATTTATGTATTTATGAGTCCTGAAATAATGTCACAATGAATTGCTGGCATGAAACAACGGCAGTCATGATTTGAAATTCTGCCTTGAATTACCAAGACACCAAGATAAGACACAAAGATTTTTATTTAACATGTTCTGTTTTCAACAAATCACTTTTTTTGCAAATTGTTTAAAAAGGCAAAAAAAAAAAAAAAAAAACACGGAATGGGATTGATTATATGTTTAGTTACACATTTACTTTCCATTATGCCAATAAAAGGTTTCTTATTCATATGATAAGATCATCTGATCAGTTGCAGATATCAGCTACTTACACCGATATTGCTTGTAATGAGATGCAGTTTTTGTGACTTGGCCTGCATCATGCTTTTTCATACCACTTCTCATCTCCGCTGCTTTGGCTACATACATTACCCTAATTAAATAGTGCCTGCTCCCTGTCCGACTGGCAAAGCTGAAATTTTAACCTGTCACTCCTCATTGCCAGCTTCCTGGCATCCTCCAAGATGGAGGCATTTTTGTTTGGGACTGGAGCTTATCACAGATGGGGAAACCTGTTAACGACACTGCATGGAGCTGATGTGTGTGCTGGGACAGGGGGGTACTATCATAAGCAGAGGAAATTGTCTCTTACTTGTGTGTTGGTAACTCAGATTACCTTTGAGTGAATCATCTCTCCACACACTTCATTATTTTATTTTATTTTATTTTATTTTATTTATTTATTTATGTATTTATTAGCTGAAAGCGCAGAGCTGCATTTTGACAGGGACTTTAGGAGATGAAAATGTATTGGTTTCTTTCTTTTCAGCTGTTGATTTTTGATTTTTATTTTATTTGTTTGTTCTTTGTTTGTTTATTTCTTATTTGATCACTATGATCAGACATTGAAAGAAAGCCACCATTGTGTTAAAATGCAAATAAGCTGTATATGGGTGTTTTTGCTGTCTGCTTTATTTCATTTAATTGTTACTTTTGCACTGACCTCCTCAGAATTACTGTTTTATAGCTGATGTAGTCATAGAGCACACAGCCAGCCATTCAATATGGTCAAATTAAATTATTCTGTAGTAGACTAGAGCACAGCAGAGTCGATTTTGATTTTTCTGTGCTGTGAAATCCGCAGGCCTGTTTTATATGTCATGCTTGTGTCACATCAATCTCTGATAAAAGATGGTTATAGATACCCATGCAGCCTACCATTTCACATGAGCTATTTATTCCCTATGATGTTCATGTGCGTTGTGGATAATTTTGAACAAGGTGAGCCCTTGTTATGTGCGTCTTGTCGCCTTTCCCTCCCTGCTTATATAATTATGGAATAATTAGTGTATTGCCAATTAGCCAGAGCATGTTTGTTTTAGTGGGCTCTCATGCATCTCACAGAGTTGGATAGGAAATATTACCTGAAAGCTGTAGTCACTGAGCAGTCTGTTCTGTCTCACAGAAACATCAGTCATGTCCCTGACCTCTTTTGATTTATAGCAGTATAAACTGTATAATGTATAATAATTGAAAATATTAATTGAAGATGTTAGTATTATAAACTATATTTATGACAATTCCCTTACATGTTCGGGGATCCTCCTAAGCAAATGGTAACTGAGAGGGACACGTGTATTTTAGTTAACCTTGTTACTTGCAGGCTAAAAATACTTAAATCAGTTGTAACACATTTTGGTTTGAGTTAAATTACCAAATAATTATTTAAATTACAGACTTCATACGTTATGCGAGTTTCCCTGTATCATGCTGTACATTTTCACTGAAACCAAAATGACTCTCATGTTAAAACTATAGTGGCACAATTGTAACATCGCTCAAAACATTAGATGTTAACCAATTATGTATTTGCTACTCTCTGTGATATAGCTTTGGATGGCTTTGAATATATTAAGTAATTAAAAAGGATGACTGCATACCCATTTATACACATTCTGAGAAGCACACACAGAACAATCACACATTTAAACGTGTTTTGTAATTGACTGATAGTGCAGAGCTCATAAAGGCATTATCCTTTTTATATTGTTATATTTATCCAGTTACATCATAGTAACCATGATTACTATGGTATGGTATGGTCTGCATTGATTTCGATTAATTTTTAAGCAGGCGAATATTAGTGTATGCATCTTTTCTATCTCTGCAATGCCACCTTTTACTGCTATTAACAGTCTGAGAGCCTCTGAAACAATTTGCTGTACAATCATAACAGGTGTTACAATTATAATGCATGCCGCACACATGATCTCTCATAATCTTGCAAAATGAAGATCCTTAGACAAATTGAAAACGATTCTAACAGTTAAGGTTGAGTGAACAAATTTCAGTTTTTCAACATATAAATAAAAATAATTAGAAAACAATTAGAAAAGTCCTTCCAGTTTTGTTTTTTAATGTAGGAGGCAGAAAATAGATTTTTCATCTTTTACATCTATCTGTATCTATCTATCTATCTAACTATATATATATATATATATATGTATGTATATATATATATATATCAAAAGTGGGTGAATTTGACTGGCTTTTGAAAACAGACAAGGAGAAGTAATGAACTTGTACAGTATGTGCAGGTAATGCAGTCATAGTTGCATGTGTGCGTTTAGATAAAACAAGCATGTTTCAATTGTGCCAGTTCTCCTCTAGTAATCATTTATTACGCCTGTGTCTGCAAATCAAATGATCCTCAGCCCACAACCTTAACACATGACTTCCAATCAAGTGCCTCCTGTATTTCCAGTCAAAATCACCTGATTACTAATGATACTCACCTCTTTGCAGTCACACTACTACTTGTGAATATACCATTGTATAGCATTGTGCCAGTGTGGTAATCACACTCGGATCCACACCAAAACAACCGGCCAGATTGCAAACGAACTATGGAGCAGTTCACTTGTGGTGAGAAAGCAATACGACCCAATGGACCAACAAACCAACCTGTATAGCAATGCATGGTGGGAACTGCGTTATGTAAAAGCGTGTTTGTTTTGCTAATGGCTCGCAACATGAATCGCGGTTTAACTTGGACCAATGGTGAGGTAAAATACCTCAGTGAAATTTGGTCTGACAAATATATTTCTGAACAACTCTCAAAAAACCCCCACAAACACAGAGGTTTACAAGGTGTTTAGCGAGTGTCTCATGGAGATGGGCTTTAATCGCTCCATAAAACATCACTTCCCACATTAAGCTCGCAGAGCTGCAGTCTATCCATCTTGATAGATGACCGCTTTGAGCAAAACCCCAGAACATAAACAGGCACATTCTGCCCAATGAGTGGACAGTTTACTCACATGTGACTTGCATAAACACATTTTACTATGCTTTGACATGTTGCCTTGAGAAAGTGAACCAAGTCAAGGAGAAAATGCAACATTGTAACAAATTAAGTTCCTGTTTCAGAACAAAGCACATATCTACAGGTCTGAAAACACCCTAAGTCTTTGTTATTGGTCTGTTGTGATTCTGTTTTGACCTCAGCCTGCTCCACATTTGTAGATTTAGTCTTATTATGTTTATGCCTGTTTACCAATCCCTGAACAGTTGCCTGACTAATGTATTTCAGTATTGACATGGCTTATTGGCTTGTTTGCGATGTTGGTTTTAAGAAACACTTGCATCCATCTGTATACTTCATGACAGTCAGCGAAGGGAGGGAGGGTGGACATCACAGCAGACACAGATAGATTAGAGCCTAACATTTAAGGGCTATTCTTTCTTTGCTGAAGTCAAAGACTGACTCACTGACACCCACAGTGTTCACAAAATTGTTAGCAGATGCCAATATTTGTTGCCCTTATTCTACTCTTATTCGTATTTGCCTATTTGTGTCTGACCATGTCTCTGTCAAAGTGAATAACTGCCACATCAAATTCCTAGGAAAAATGCTAGGCACTGATAATGAATACATATTTACCCATAATGCTATGTGCTAGACAGCGGCTAAGAATGCACACTAAGAAACAATTTGAAGCAATGCCTTTGAAGAAATGCCTTTGATTTGTTGTCTAATACATAAAGAACCATGCCAAGAAGTAGTGATGAACAGTCTTGCTAAAGAGTGGGAGGGATTGATTTGTTTTCACTTTAACAACAGATTTTCATGATTTCTGCTGTTCTGTTATGCTTTATTGAACACAGAAGTTTGCAGGGGACCTCATGATTCGAAATATTCAGCTTAACCATGCTGGGAAGTATGTCTGCATTATTGATACAGATGTGGAGAGCTTGTCTGTGGATGCAGTCCTGGTTGTGGAAGGTAACAAATTCAGCTGTTAAATGTATTATATGCTTTATGAATTGTTATTTCTAAAGCTAGCTAGCAAGTTACTATAAGTTAATGTATGAAGATTTGGAAACTTGAAAGCAATGTTTAGAGGACTACATGAAACCTACATAAGCCATAACTGGCAACCAATGTAACCCTAAAGGAATAATATTGTAGCCCTGTACAAATACACAATCAGGCCGTATTCCAAATGCCTTTCCTGTTCACTGAACATGGACCCTATTAAGGATGTAAATAATGGCGTATACCATGGTTTAATGTAGCCATGATATACTAAATTGACATCATGCAATTGTAATGTGTGCGTGTGACATAAGCTCTGTTTTATCATGATTTTAACCTGCTATTTTGAGTTTTCAAACTAATAAAAATCTTGTTGCTAATTCGATGCGCTGTCCTGTAAAGAAAATGTGTCCACAGTTTGAAGGATAAGCTGACCAAGCATTCATCTGCTATGCTTCATCAACTTAATTTATTTTGCATGTACAATGCCCAAAACATAAATTATGGCACATCTCCTATGCACTCCAAAAAGTGATTATGGACTTATGCAGCATTTAAATATTGATATAATGTCCATGTTACTATAATACATTAAGTTAATAAATGCACATATTTCATGAGCACAGTTTAGAGTTTAACATAAATTTGCCTTTATTTAAATATTTAC
This sequence comes from Stegophilus panzeri, assembly GCA_024331685.1. Lineage (NCBI taxonomy): Eukaryota > Metazoa > Chordata > Actinopteri > Siluriformes > Trichomycteridae > Stegophilus > Stegophilus panzeri. The sequence goes on along the minus strand of JANDJT010000012.1, from coordinate 25,334,305 downwards.
TTTTTGTTTAACTTATAAAGATTTTACTTAAGTGGACGTTCTCACCTTAATTTAAATATGTTTGATTTAAAAAAATATATATATTTGATTGTTTTTTCAGTGTGCATCTGTCTGAGTAGGAAATAAGTCTGTACTTATCTGATGCATAGATACAGATGTTCAGTTTTCGTATAATCTTTCTCTACATGCATGTACCTCTAAATATCACCATTAATCATTATCATTAATTGTCTGTAATAGTGTTAAGAATGTTAAGTTAAAAGAGGGCTTTCTTTACTTGAGCTATAGAAAATGTTATTATTGTGTCATTCAGCTGTCATAGTATGTAAGCTAGGTAAAGGGGGGCTTTATACAAAGTGTTAGTCAGGCTAAAGTGTTGCTTTTCTATTAAGAATATGTGAACGCTTTAGAAATGAAACATACAACATACAAATAAATAATGAATAATAATTATTAATGAATATTATTTATGAGTAATAAGTACTCATAATTTGAAGTAGCTGTGACCTGATAGTATTACATCCTGAACTGACATAACAATATGTCATAATTTACATTCTAGTTGATGCCATTTGGAACTGTCATTACAGACAGCATCAAATGCTTGGCATTCACAAATAATGTAAATGGGCCATTATTGCAAAAAAAAAAAAAAATGCAGATGAATATTAAATTGCTGTAATGTGACGTTAGATGTTTATACACAAACTGTCATTTAAAACAAATGGGACAAACTTTAAAACAAATGGTATACAATACAAATAGAAATGATTAGCATGTGACATAACTGTCATTGCATTAAATGTTATGACACTTATTATAACCTATACTGGCAGACATGACACATTTGATGATGTAGGGTTCGAATTACCAAAATGTCATGAACAGAATTATGATTCTTACTTTATAAATGTAAGCACCAGAGAAAATACACAACCTCTTTCATTATAGTGTAATGATTATCACTGTCAAAACATTCACTATGCAACAATGTTATATAGCAGGTTTTCATTTTAAAGTTCAGGAAACACTGAAAAGCATCATGCTGTCATGACACACTTTCCTTACATCAACAAAGAATTATGTCATATGACTCAGGTTTTATGTCTACATTATATTTTAAAAGAATCCTTTTTATTTACTGTATGTTCATGTAGGTTTATGTCACTTGTCATGAAATGTTTATGTAGGTGTCATGTAGCCATACAAACACCAGGCTAAGCCTCTTAAAGTATCAGCTTTTATTATTCAGTTGCTCGTCCTAAAAGTTTTTTGCAGTAACTAATGAGCATTATTTAGCAACTACAATGAAACTAACAGGAAATGTACTGTATGTCATTATAAGAGTCAGGAATATAATTGGTGGATCCTGGGAATTTAAGGGGTCAAGTGAATAGTTACTGAACATACTGACAATATTTCTGACAATTGAATCTGTTCACCGTGTTATACTCAACTGTTTAATGAAACCCAGCCATGCCATGCTGCACATTACAGAAAGTCTCTGTATAATAAGACAGTGCTAAATGCATCAGCAGAGATGATTATATCAGTTACATCTCCAATGCTATATTCTAGTGACTCAAATTGGTATACCTGCCCACAACACATTGTCCCAGGTGTTTACAAATGGAGCTGTTTGTCATAGACTGTCTTTAATTGTCTCATTTACACATCAGCTAAGTGGTATGAGCCAGTCCCAGAATGAGTAACATGTGGGGAAAGATAAAAGTATTTAAATGGAAAATGGCAGTTTGAGGTGAAAATGGCCATTATCCGAGACTATACATAGAAAAAGAGCATTTCATACACAAGCATCCCACACAAGCCCAAATTTACATTCACAGGAATGTACATACTTCTCACATACATTCTTCCCCCCAGTTGTTTGTACAGGCTTCAGGCTAGGATCAGCTTTGCGAGCACATTACATTCAATTGATTGGAGCATTTATAGAAGCTGATCCAGCCTCCTCCTCACACTCAGCTGTTGTGTTTGTCAGGTCCACCCAGTCCCCCAGACAGCGTGATGGTGGAGGAGATTACAGATAGCACAGCACAGCTCTCATGGAGCCCTGGCAGAGACAATGGTAGCCCAATCACTGGCTATGTCATCCAGGCCAGAACACCCTTCACTGTGGGCTGGCAAGCTGTGGACACAGGTATTATATATCCTCTCCATGAAAGGCATAGTGAGCTTTTGATATGAAGGTATGACCCAGGTGCCGTAGATGTTTCTTAATAACAGTATAATTAAAAAAAAAAATACTGATTCCCTGAAATGAAAATTCTCGTCCAAATCTGAAACCAAACTTCAGGGCACCCCAAAATGAGTGGGTTTTAAAATTGCATTAAAAAGCTTTAACATTTGATTGAGAACCAATAAGGTAATAAAAACAACTCACGTTATTATTAACAAGTCTTTTCAATAAGATATACTGTATATACAGTATCTCACAAAAGTGAGTACACCCCTCACATTTTTGTAAATATTTGATTATATCTTTTCATGTAACAACA
>JANDJT010000012.1:25268308-25282275 GCA_024331685.1 Stegophilus panzeri | reverse complement strand
TTTTCCTTGCCCTGTGACAGCTCGCTGACCAGAGAACACTGAAAACTTGGGACAGCCTTGGCTAGGGGAGGCCCTACTGTAGCACTTGGGGCTAACTGCCCTAATAACCTTGTGTCCCCTGATACGTCCCTCCACGGCCCCTCAGAACTGCTCCTCTTTGTCTGCTTGGCCTTTATGACCATTCTCAGCTCAGGCCTAGTAGCAGGCCATGACTGTGGCTGCCCGGTTCCCCTGGCTGGTTGGCGGGCTGCCATACTTGCCTTCTGGGTCTCCCTCGCACTAGCGCTGGCCCGGGCTCCACTCATGGATGCCCAGGTTAATACGACACAACAGGGAAGGAACTGGCTGAATGTCGCCAAATGTCGAGCTCACTCAGCAGGTCTGCTTGGTAGGCCTGCAACATTGTCATTGTCTGCAGTGACCCACAAGCAAGACTACTACTGCATAGGCCTTGCCCACCAATGCCACGGTGGCCTTACACAGTGACTTGGATGGCAAAGCCGGTCCCCCTAAATTACCTGCTGTCGATAGAGAGAGGTAGCTCGTAAGCACCTCCTCCACCTTCAGTATAGCTAAATAGCCATGCCGTTCATTCCCAACAATGGCCGAATAATCCAAATTGTGGGGTTATAAATACGGCTTATGCATGCTTTTCCTCCAGAAGCCTGATATTTTGTCACGCACTTCTAGAAGAAAGGGGGGTTTTCTGCAGTGTGAAGGATTCACTTTCACTGGGGAGAAAAAAGCTCATCCAGCCTAAGTAATCACTTGAAGCAGCTCTTTATATGCTGCTCTCAGTTTTTAGCACATCGTTCTGGCTCCTCGGAGTCAGAGAGGAATTATTACTATTATTTTTGTGTGCGTAAGTTTCTTTTTTTTCCTTTTTGTCTTTCCATAGCGGAAGGAGGAGTCGCGATGTGAGCTCCAAAATCCAGCGGAGAGCCGGACCCGGAAGACAGAGCAAAAGATAGAGCAGCACTCATCTCCGGCTCCTCTTCCAGATCCATAAGAGATCCCCCGGACCTGAGACGGTTGACTGCCTCGGCAGCGGCCGGCCCAGATCCGCGAGGCTCTGAAACTCAACTCGCTTTGGCTTCCGAGAAAAGAGCGAGTCGCGAGCTGAGCTGCCTAATGTAGGCGTTATAATGCACGGTCAGACACCTCTAGAGGGCTGCCGTCGCATGATCTACCCTAGACATTTCACACAGAACGTGTACATTACTCCCCATTATGAAATGGGAGCACGTAACCCACTTCCTGAATTCTCTCACTCATTTTTCTCTCTCACTCATTCCTTTTTTTTCTTCTCTTTTTTTTAAAGGGATAGAAAAGTCCAGAGATTTTGAGAAAAGATAGAGAGGAAATGAAACATATATTTGTTTCTTTACACAAACAACCGACATGCAGTTTTGCTGAAGATAATAAGGCTGATGGTGCGGTTCATAGGTGCCATATATATATCACGCGACGCGCTTAATTGCCACGTGAACCGATCATGGCAGGTCTATAAATAGGCATGATTTTACACAAGCTTCAGATGCCGGTCACACGCGAAGGGCACTACCATAGTGTTATGCTAAACGCAACGTGGAGTTCTATTGAAAGGGGACCCATTGTTGTTAAAAAGTAATATTTTCATGTATTCTTTTACTAATTATATGAATCCTGTTTCAAACCTATTTCTGTATGCGTGTGAATGTGTGGGTGTGTCTACTTTGCATGTGCATGGGCCTCCCTTATCTACACATACAGACTGTGCAACCCTGATCTGAATTTCAGCAGTTTTTTTAACATGTCAGAGGAGGTTTCAATTTTTATATTTTTATTCTAATATTTCTACATAATTGTCCAACAAAATATATGGTCCCACTATACAAATAGCCCATGTACACATCGCATATGTACAGTGTACACAATATTATATACATATTGCAGCTGTACGGTATGATCAGTAATAGCTTTGAAGCAGTGATGTGATGTGTGAGCAGTGCAAAAAGTACAGTATGGTACCCATATTACAACAGTGTAGCAGCGTATTTGTAGTGTAGTCAAAAAGTAAGGTCAAGGGAGGGGGTGGCTAGGTGTTGTACAGTCTGATGGCTGTCAGCACAAAGGAACATCTGAAGTCTTGCCCCTGGGGGGGATGAGCCTGTTGCTGAAGGTGCTCTCCATCTGCCACAGCTCAGTATACAGTGGATGAGAGGGGTTTCCCAAAATTGACCTGATTTTATTTCTTATTCTCTTCTCCACCACTGTCTCCAGATTGTCCAGTTTGTGACCAACAACAGAGCTGGACTTCTTCACCAACTTGTTGAGTTTGTCAGACTCCCCAGCTTTAATTCCACCTCCCCAGCATGTCACAGCAAAGAACAGGACGCTGGCTACCACAGACTGATAGCACATCTGCAGTAGCTTGTTGCTCACGTCAAACGACCTGAGCCTCCTTTAGAAAAAACAGTCTGCTCTGTCCCATCCGGTAGAGAGCTTCGGTGTTTTCCAACCAGTCCAGCTTGCTGTTAATGTGCATTCCCAGGAACTTGTATGAGTCTACCATCTCTATTTTCTCCCCTGGATGGTAATAGATGTTGGGGGCTTTCTGTTTCGATGGAAGTCCACTATCAGTTCTTTGGTCTTGCCGATGTTGAGCTGAAGAAGCTCTCCACTGTGCCTCTTTACTCCTCCTCCTTATCTTCACTGTTGCAGCCCACGATGGAGGAGTCATCAGAGAATCTCTGGAGGTGGCATGTTCCGGAGTTGTAGCTAAAGTCACAGGTATATATGGTGAATAGATAAGGTGAAAGCACAGTTCCTTGAGGTGCAGCGGTGTTGCATATCACCACGTCTGACAGGCCATGCTGCAGTCGGACGTACTGTGGTCTGCTGGTGAGATGATCCAGATGATCCAGTCCATGATCCCGACCAACATGTTGTGTTCTACCCGCATGTCCCAAATCTTTTCTGCAAGTTGGGGGGGGGGGGGGGGGGGGGAATGGTGTTAAATTCACTAGAAAAATTGAAAAACATGATTCTCAATGTGGTTCCTGGCCTCTCCAGGTGTGAGTAAGCCCTATGCAGTAGGTAGATGGGTCTGGTACTGCAGCGGTCAAGGGAGTCACTTACGATTAGCTTCAGGTGCCTCAGGACCAGTCTCTCAAAGGTCTTCATGACATGTGAGGTTAGCACCACAGGTCTGTAGTCATTTGAGGTACTGGGATGACCTTTCTTGGGCACCAGAACAATGCAGGAGGTCTTCCACAGTTGGGGCACCTTTTTCAGCCTTAGGGAAAGATTGAAGAGGTGTTGAAACACACCTGCAAGCTGTGTGGCACACGCCTTGAGCAGCCTGGGGTTGATGTTGTCTGGGCCCATAGATTTGTTGATTCAGAGCTTGGATAGCTCCCGCCTCACCTGGCTTGATGTTATTAATGAGCTGGTGGAGGGGGAGGGGGTCGTTGGGGTGCCTGTGACTGTGATGATTCCTGTATTGTCCTCATCATCAGGAGTGTATGAATGTCCATTTTAGCTCTCGGGGTGGGGGCTGAGTCAAAACTGATAAAAAACTGGTTTCGCTCATTTGCATGTTCCAGGCTGCCCTCAATGGATGGTCTGCAATTTTTAAGCCCATTAATCCTGTTCATGCCCTCCCATAGAGCCCTGCGCGGGACTGATTTCTTAATCTCACTCCCGCTGAATTTCTGACCATTACCGCCCGTTCCCGCAACGTGTGTGTTCCACTCCCGCCCGCAACCGCAATGTTTGTATCCACTCCCGCCCGCACCCGCAAACATTCTGTCACAGCTTGTAGATATTGTGAAAATTTTACACAAACGTTAGGGCTATGCTAAACATTCAGAATAACAGACATAAAACATTGCGTTTAATTAAACTGACCATAAGTAAAAAGCACAAGTAAAGCACTACACAGGACAAACACACTGGGCCAATTTTTCATTAGCCTTATAAAACTCTTATCAACTTTTAAAACATCACAACTAACGGAGCCTAAAAACTTATTTAAACGTATGCATAACAACACACACACCTACAATAGCCTAATAGTTAAACTCTGTTAATCCAACAAGGCACAAGATTTAATTGAATTACTTATAAAATAGCCTAAATAAATAGGAAACAAATTAAATATAAAACAAATAAAATAAAAAGTAAAATAAATAGGAAATAAAAATCTTAGAAATATCAGGTGTTTATGTAGCTAATTAACATATAGCAAAAATAAAATAAATAATAAAATAAAACATTAAACATAGGCTACTTTATGAATGAATGAAATCATGAATCACTTGGCCTAACCTACTCCAGACTGCTATGGAGGAAGAGAATGTTACTGTTTGGCTGTGGTCCCAGACTTGTGCGTCTCTCTTCCAACACACACACACTAAATGCCCTCTCTGATGGTGTACTAGATGCAGGGATACTTGAAATGAAACGTGCAGGAAAGTGCTCTCTGTTGAACTTCCACCATTCAAGCACACTGTCTGGATCTGGGTTGTTCGAGAGTCAGGTGCTGAGCTGTTCGGCTATTTCAGCATTGTCAGGCTTTGGTGCTGAAACGAAGGATGCACCCTGGAGAACGGAGCGGGTATGTCGCCTCAACCCAGAGGTGCCAGATTTGTGCCCATTGTAAACAACACAACTTACAAAGTTCAATTCTTTTCCACTTCTTTCAGCAACAACTAAAATTTTTTCTAAATGTCGGACTTACCTTGCTTTGTTTTTGTGAAGTAAATAGCCGCTTTAATTTTCTTCTCAACTTCATTTGTTGACTCCATTCTTGTTACACGCCAAATCCCGGGACCCGCGCTATATTTTTTGACCGCGCACTCCCACCCGCAGCAAAGGCTCCCGCAAGATTTGCATTGGGTCTCGCGGGACCCGCGGGATCCCAATCCCAATGCAGTTCTCTACCCCCCCATACCTCTTTGGCACTGTTTCTTTCCAGCTTGCACTCTAGCCTCTCCTGGTAGCTGTTTTTTTTTTTTGCTTTCCTCAGCTCCCTCATTAGCTCCTTTTGGACTGACCTGACCTCCTCATTGTCTCCTGCCATGAATGCTCTCTTTTACCTGTTTAGGAGGACTTTAATGTCTTTGTTGATCTATAGATTGTTGTTTGAAAAACAGTGGACCTTCTTTGTGGGTACAATGCTGTCCTCATAAAAGCGTATGTAATCCATAATACACTGGGGGAGTCCCTCAATGTCCTCTGCGTGATCCTCAAGGAACAGGTCCCAGTCTTTGGTCTTGAAGCAGTCCTGCAGGGCCTTTTCAGCCTCACTAGACCACACCTTTACGAACTTGGTGGTGACAGGCTGATGTTTGACTACAGTACAAGGTACAAGGTAGATCAAGTTGTGGTCTGATCTTCCCAGAGGGGGAAGGGCAGTGGAGCTGTACGCCCCCTTCACATTGGCATACAGCTTGTCCAATATTTTATTCTCTCTTGTTTTGCATTTTACATACTGTATGAAGTTTGTAAGGGTTTTAGAGATTGGGACATGGTTGAAGTCCCTGTTAATTATCATGAGTGCACTCGGGTGTTGTGTCTGAAGTTTTGCAGTGGTAGAGTGGATGACATCACAGGCGCGTGCCGCTACTGCCGATGGTGGAATGTACACAGTCATAATAATGGCGTGAGAGAACTCCCTGGGCAAATAGTATGGTCTCAGTCCCACAGCAAGTAGCTCTCGATCTGGGGTATGCATGCTCTCCTTCACTGTTATGTGTCCAGCATTGCACCATTTTGAGTTAATAAAAAAACAACTATACCTCCTCCCTTCTTCTTACCGCTCTGTTTTCCTCTGTCTTCTCACACTAGTAAGAAGCCAGCTAGCTCGACCAAAGAATCAGGAATGTTCCCTGTTAACCATGTCTCCGTGAAGCACAACAAACTGGCCTCCCTGTACTCGCGCTGGCTACTCGTCAGTGCTGCAATCTCGTCTGACTAGTTGGGCAGCGAACTTACATTCCCCATAACAAATGATGGAAGGCAAGGTTTGAGTCTCCTTTTTCTCTCCTGCTTCTCCCTAACCTTTGCACCCGCTGTCGTGCCTCGCCTGTGCCTCCATAGCTCCGCTGGTATGTCCGCCGGCAAAACCGCCGCTCTACTCTGATACATCAGGAGCTGCTCCCTTGAATAAACAAGCATTGTCTGAGTAATCTTGGTGGGTCCAAAAATACGGCAAGAAACACGTTTAAAATGACAAATTCGGGCACACATAAAGACAATAAGGTGAAATAAAAGTCTGGTGTAAAACCAGAACGATAGAAAGTCAGAAAGAGGTGAAAAAAGAAGTTAAAGTTAAAAAGCTGCAGGAGCTGCTGTGAATGGCTGTTGCTCGCATCGGCGCCTAGCAGAGGCCGACGGATATCATCAGATATCATCAGATATCAACAGATATCCTATCCTCATAGTCATCACAATCCATATCTTACATTAAGACTCCACCCATTACAGTAGTCATCATTTTGAAATGTACAGTATTCAGTTTTATTTGCTACTCCTTGTTCAAATTTTGCCCAATTCTTACCAAAATTGGCTCAGATGATCAGTGGACAGAGCCGCACAAAACTGACTGAACAGAATTGTGCTATTCATATTTGGTCAAAAGTTATGATCCAGTATCTGTTTATGAACCTATCTTTTATTCATTAATGTACATTCTATATCTCCTCTTTGTGTTCGTCAGGCTCCACATTGCGGTTGCTGTGCCTTTGGTGCTTGGCCCCTTTAAACGCAGCTTGCAACTTTAATAATAACAATAATAATAATAATAATAATAATAATAATAATAATAATAATAATAAAAATGTAAAATATTGTTGTTGTTGTTGTTATTTATTTATTTGTTTGTTTGTTTGTTTGTTTTATCTTTATAAGCATATGCATCTCCTAAAATGTGAGCACTTTCTCGAGTGTTTTTATTGGCTAGTACGTTCAGAGCTTAGAAGGTATATCCATATAACTGTTTAGGGCTGAGTTTCCCAAAAGCATCATCTTAAGACATCAAATTTAAGTTCATCATAACTTGGAGAGTGAGTGTTCATTGTGATACTGGCCTTGACTGTTCTGCAGTGTGAATGGTATTAAGTGTAATTCTGTGTAAGTCTGGCCTAAGAAATACAGCCTTTAGCTGGTAATAAAATATCAATATAATTTTTCTGAAGTCATAAACTGTTAATTTGGACATATCCATATAACTGTTCTGTTTGTGTATGTCAGACTGAATATGTTTTCAGAAAATACCTGATGTTTTTCCTGTTAAAACTATTGATATTTGGTGTTTTGATATGAGGTATTGATTATGTTTTACCATCCTTTAGATATCATGAAAATATGGCAACTCTATTTGTGCTTTATTCATGTAGTTTCACATTTATATAGTTGAGTGTAGGCAATAGCCCTATGGTGTTTGTCCACAGCACCTGTCACACCGTGAAGATACATATGGGATTGGAATTTATAATTCAGTATTTGATAACAGAGACAAGCAATAACAATTTTTAGTAATATGACTGAATAGAACTCTCAATATCTCCTTGGTGTATATTTATGCACAACCCCAATTCCAGAAAAGTTGGGACAGTATAGGAAATGCTAATAAAAACAAAAAGTAGTGATTTGTAAATTATTATTATTATTATTATTTTTAAACGTATAAAGAATTTTTGATGTTTTACCTAATTTACCTAGATTATTTGATTTTAACCTGTTCTGATACTTGGTTTCCCTAGAATATTTGATGTTTTACCTAATCAACTGCATAGATTTTTGAAGGTAGACATTTATTTTGAAATTGATGCATACAACGTATTCCAAAAAAAGTTGGGACAGGTGTATTTAGGATTAACACTGATGTGACAAGTTGAAATAAGGTGATGTGAAACACGTAAGGCAATCATATAATCATAGTATATAAGGAGCCTCCAAAAAAGACCTAGTCCTTCAAGAGAAAGGATGGGTCGAGGCTCACCAATCTGCCAACAAATGCACCAGTGACTAATCCAACACTTTGAGAACAACATTCCCCAAAGAGAAATCAGTAGGATTTGGGGCATTTCACCTTCTACAGTGCACAATATAATTAAAAGATTCAAGGAATCCAGTCAAATGTCTGTGTGTAAAGGGCAAGGCTGAAAACAACTTCTGAATGCGCGTGATCTCCGATCCCTCAGCCGTCACTGTCTTATAAACTGTCAGGAGTCTGTAATGTATATTCTGACATGGGCTCGGGAATACTTTGGTAAACCTTTGTCAGTCAACACCATTTGCTGCTGCATCCACAGATACAAGTTAAGGCTTTGCTATACAAAGCAAAACCCATACATCAACACTGTCCAGAAGTGCCGCCAACTTCTCTGGGCTCTGTCTCATCTGAGATGGACAGTAGCACAGTGGAATCATGGTTTGTGGTCCGACACGTCAACATTTCAAATAGTTTTTGGACAAAAAAGCCGTTGTGTTCTCCGGGCCAAAGAGAAAAAGGAGCATCCAAGCTGTTATCAGCGTCAGGTCCAAAAGACAGCATCTGTCATGGTATGGGGGTGTGTCAGTGCCCATGGCATGAGTAACTTGCACATCTGTGAGGGCACCATTAATACAGAAAGATATGTACACATTTTGGAGCAACATATGCTGCCATCCAGAGCAGGATAACACCAAACCACATTCTGCCCAGATTACAAGTGCATGATTGTGTAAGCAAAGAGTGCAGTTGATAGCATGGCCTGCCTGTAGTCCTGACCTGTCTCCGATTGAGAATGTGTGGCGTATTATGAAGTGCAAAATAAGGCACAAAAGCCCAGTAAAGTTGCACAGCTGAAGAAATGCGTAATGGGTGAATGGGGGAAAACTTTATCAAGTGGTGTCTTCAGTGCCCAAACACTTAATAAGTGTTATTAAAAGAAAGGTTACACAGTGGTAAACAGTCGACTGTCCCAACTTTTTTGGAGTGTGTTGCAGTCATCAGCTTTGAAAAGAGTATATATTTTCAAAAGTAAATTCAATTCACAAAGTAAAACATCAAATAATGTGTTAATAATGTGTTTTCAGTATAGTACAGGGTGAATTGATTTTTTAAATGACTCGTTTTGTTTGTTTTTTTGCATTTTCCATACTTCCATACGGTCCCAACTTTTTTGGAATTAGGGTTGTGTAACCCATTATGTTGTATGTAATAGAAGCCCTGAGTATATTTGGACTGTACATTATTTCCCTTCATAAAGCAGCATATGCTAATCATATATGAATTATATACCCAAGTTGTCTGTAAACAAGCTGATAAATGAGTATGTCTAAACTCCGATTATGAGAATTACTTTGGGCCAACACAGTCTCACATGTTATGTTTATGTTCACAGACTCCAGAATTAAATTGCCAGAACTACTAATTGAAAAGCCATTTAACATGAAGGAGAGGAGCTGTAGGAGCTCGGGTGGAAAAGAATGGTGCAAAGTGTGACCAACAAGGTTGACGTATGTTAATATATACTTTAGCTTCTTTCTAATCATCCTGCATGAAGGCTTGGAGTGGGTGAAATATCCATTATAATTATGTTTGTGTATTTACAACAAAATAATGCAGTGAAACATTCTGTCCATTCAAGCGGTGGTTATTGAATTATGGAGGAATATTTTGGCTCCAGCATTTCAAGCATTGTTTCAACCATTTTTGCCAGTAATCCTTAAACCATTTTTGCCAGTAATCATGTTACTGACCTGTTGCCAATTAACCTAATTAGTTGCAAAATGTTCCTCCAGCTGTTTCTTTTTAGTAACACTTACTTTTCCAGCCTTTTGTTGCCCCCATCCCAACTTTTTTGAGACGTGTTGCGACCATCAAATGCAAAATTACCTTATTTATTTCTTAAAATGGTACTTTTACTCAGTTTAAACTTTTGATATGTTTTCTACAGTGAATAACATATGGGTTTTCGGGATTTGCAATCATTGCATTCTGTTTTTATTTACATTTATTTACATTTTACACAGTGTCCCAACTTTTTTTGTATTGGGGTTGTAGATGTCCAATAGAAAATACCATTCCAGCATAGTGGCATATAATTTATTTGGCTCAATTACAAGGCGCATTACTGGCAGACCCTGGTTTTGTAATTAGCATGTGAAAGATAATTGGCCATACAAAGAAATCTTTACACTCTATAGTGCTGCAGAAATGACAGGTCAATTCTAATACAGTGCTTGTTTGCTTATTAGTGTTTCCATTTTAGCAATGATATTGCATTTGTATTGATGCAGTCTGTGCATTCATTCATTTATTTATTTATGTGTTTATCTATTTAGACCAGATGCCAAGTTTAATTTACAAAGTAGGAAGAATTTTTATTCCAAAACAAAGTGATGTAATACCTTATAACAAAAAAAGAAGAAGAAAAAAAAAACACTAAATCTTTACAAAAACTATGTGCTATTTGATTTGCATTTCTTTGCAGTTTCTCATCCTCGTTATTGCATTTGCACAAAGAACCGTAATAAAACCATGGAGCCATTGCAGAACTGTTATATGCAGTGTCTGCTTTTAATGTGATGGCTCTCTGTATTATGAGAAATCCCAAACAAGCGCACTCCTAGTTTTCATCAAGCAATATCATTCTCACATGTAAAATACAGAGGAGACTGAGGGCATACAAATCTGCCATGATCCACTGCCTTATGGTGTGAATGCACTGTGACTCAGAACAGAAAGTTGCCCAGAGCTGAGCACAGAGCTGTAACATACTCATTAGAGCCTAATTAATCCACTCCAGTCTGTGGCGTATACAGATGCTGATGAAGAGTAACGTGTACAGCCCTTCATGCATTTCTTTTTTTCCCTGCATTTTCTGCATGACTTGTGAGGAATCAGGCACAGATATTATTAGTTACAGACACAGATACATGTGCCAAGGTCATATACTATATATGTCATATTTTTATCATTACATATGCAGTACTGTGAAAAAGTTTTAGGCACCCTATTTTTTTAGTACAAACTATGTTATAGATTTTTTATTTTATGACTTCTAAATTATTGAGTCAGTACAAAAAGCATTTTAGATTTCCAAACATTAGTTTTCCAGCACAAATGCATTAAATGCTTCTATGTCATTAAAGAAAGCAGCATATTATGTAAGAGACCACTTTTCAGACAAAAACACAATGAAGGCTGCTGGGTTTTGCTTCAGAAATAAGAAGCACGTGTGACTGTCAAAGTCTCCAGAAGAACTGTGGCTGGTTCTGCAAGATGCTCAATAAAACTTACCAGCTAATTTCTTTATAAAACTGCACAAATTGTACTGGAGACAACTATTTCTATTTTTATTTTTTTGTCACACCAAATATTGACTTTGTTTAATTTACTACTGTTTACTGCTCTTTATGGTACTTTTATTTTAATGTAGAAATATGTAATTTCATTATTTTTGAAGGCATCTTTGCTCTATGGCATTTCTTTGCATCTGCCTAAAACTCTTGCTCAGTACTGTTTGTATCTCAAAAGCACCTGCACTTTCAATTGGATAAAATATTAAACAGCATTTAATTACAATATTAGGATTTGTCCCAAAATTTACCTATGAGAGCATGATGCGCTGAATCAGTCTGGTCATTCGTAATGTTTAAGCTATTGTATCTCTTACCACTCACAACAATATTCAGTGTTGAATTAGCCCCTAACACTCATGGATTGTTATTCAGTTAATCATCTTCAAGCTTATTATTTACTACCTACTATGAATTATTCAGAAACATAAACCAATATGTACAGTACGGTTCAAAAGTCTTAGTCACCCTCAGATGCTTAAGAAAACGTACCAGCTGAATTTATATAAAACTGCAGAAAAGTGCACTTGAGACTACTGATGCATTTTTAAAAAGCAAACAGTTGTCATGCCAAATATGTGGCAATATATGTTTACTTTATTACAGTTTACTGCTCTTTGGCGTATAGATTAGTAGAATATTTTTATTTCATTATCTTTGAATGCATCTTTGTTTTACTGCACACACACACACACACATTTTCGCACACACATTTTCACACACATTCACAGTACTGTAAGTCTGGACACACTCACAGCACTTTTAGTCTGGACACTAACTCTTTGTCAGGCTGGACTTCTGTAGTGGTTAATTCAACATTATTGGAGTAACATAAACTCTCATTATTAGGCTATGTTCAGACCAGCATTTACTCAGACACTGGAGAATATAGAAACAGTGGTATTAACAATACATGTGCTACCAATGAAGTACTTCTGGTCATAAACTAAGTGGTAACTTTCTGGATGAACAGTTTTTCTGAGTTATAAAGTAGCTTTCATTGTTTGGTCACTGCAGACCAGATTGTAATATTTCTAGATGTTTTTTTTTCCACTAAGACACAAAATTTATTCCTAGCCTGGAGCAGGTATAATTTTTTTTAGACAATTCTCTGATAATCACTTTAAACATTAGCCAGCTCATCAAAGTGGTGTGTCTGGTCCATCGTATTCACAGTGAGCAGTCGTTTAGATGGGAGAAGGCTGTTACGGATCAAAGCACCTTCTCCAAACACTTCAAGGATGATATCGTTATAAGTATAAATATACAGAGAGGAGCAACACCCCTGGCAGTTAGAGACATTTTTAAGCTAAGGCTTCCTTTTCCCCCCCTTTTCTTAAATTTGTATATGCATTTCTGGTGTTTTATTATTTTTCATGTGCAGACTATATAATTCAATTGTTTTAAAGTTTTGTTGTCAAAAAACTTTTGTAATATTTCCTCATTGCTAATCTTTATTTAGCAGTAAGATAAGGCAAAATTGTAGCCTAAAGCATACATAAATTAGCATAAATTATCAAGTTAACTAGCCAGTAGTAGTGTCATGTAAATATATAGCTGCTGGCAGTTTTATTTTTTAAACCATGCTTGTTACAAGACCTGTTGCTGTTTGTTTTACTCCATTATAAGTTTATTTTGAAACAGTTGAACAGCGGTAATTATGAGATAACTATGAGATATTTTAGCATTTACAGTAGCAATAATGACTTAAAATATGTCTTACCATTTTCAGTTAACACTGCCATTTTATTTTATACTTACAGCTTCTATTTTTGTGTAGGTGCAGGCTTATATTAGTGGTATAACACAGATGCACTGCTAATATGGTTGGGCTTAAGCCATTTTTTAATATTCTCACCCAAGTGCTATGTTCTAAATTGATAAATTGTGGAACTGCTAACTAAACATAATTAATTAAATTATTTTAGCTATAATAAAAGCAAAAAAAAAAACAAAAAAACACATTTTGTGACTAGTAGAATGCAAATCATATAGTTGATACATCATCCCAAATAAACTATCATACAATGACCAGAATCAATAGAATGTGTAATAAAACTAAGTAACTAGCAATATCATTGCTAAATATATTACCATCAAGGAGATGAAGAATTAACCCTTATGAACATTATGCCCTAGGGGCTTATATGTGAAGAAACACTCACAAAGGCCATTTGTTATGCCAGTCAGATGGCTGTTTGTACCAATATAATAGCAACATAAAATCTGTAAGTGAAATGTAATCATATATCATTATGAAAATGTCACTGTACTGAGTTAGCAGCACTTTTTAAATGGAATAAAAGAAGCTGATGTGATGTATCAGTTTTCACCCAACACCTGAACAATTACTCCCATCTACAGCATATCACGTCTGGTGCACATGAGCAAAATTAGAGTATAAGTATGGCTGCTACTCTCATATATTTTTTTTTTGTGCATTAGGTGTGTGAGAAATAACCATTACACTCTGATTAAGTAAATGTGAAATAGGTATACCAATGCCATTTTATTACACTGTTAGAACTAATGATGTCATGATAAAGCAGCTACAAATCAAAGGAACTATCATTTATATACTGTATCTTTTTTTAATTTTGATAAACTATAAGTGTAATCCTCACCAGGTTCCC
>JANDJT010000012.1:25222862-25232862 GCA_024331685.1 Stegophilus panzeri | reverse complement strand
ATTATGCTGAAATGGCCCATAGTACATGACTACTCACCTTTTTTTTCAATCTAGAATTCACACTAGACCTGCAGTATAGCAACTGGCCATGTTCCATAGGTGCCACTGTACAGTATGAGTGATTCCATATTCCAAATTCCATATCTAGTAATATGTTAAAAAATTAATAGCCTTACATCATGGCCCTTCATGGGTTCATATAAATGCTGTTGTGGCCTGGGCAAAATTTGAGTTTGACACTATTTATATAGAGCATTAATTTTGGGAATGGCATTTTCTCAAACTCAACTCCATTTTTAAATTTAAACACAATTGGGCTTTTTAGACAGAAAATCAACTCAACCACATGTTGAATGTATATCCACCCCTTACTGTAGGATCATTACTGCAGGTTGTACATCGAGTATCTTATTTTACTTTTGATATGTAGTCACATGTTAGAACAGGTAGATGAACTAAAATGTAATTTGATATCATAGGCTTTCACAACAAAGAAACTACATTACAATAACTTATTGCCACTTTTTATGTGCAGGATTTGTGTAATTATTCCATGCCTGCTGTGAATTTCTCATTTGGAATGTGTAATGCACAAATAAAGTGTACAGTCGGCTTAAAAATAAACTGCTGCATGCACACATTACACAAGCATTTTCATAGAAATTGAGGTCAGACCATATTTGAGTTTGACATTAAATGGGTGTTTTGGGAGAGCAAACTCAATCAGTTTCACAAAGAGGCTTAGCGAGTACAAGAGAAGCCAATTGCCTAAGCACTCAACTTGCCTGAGCACAATCCCCAGGTGGACCACTGTG
Organism: Stegophilus panzeri; assembly: GCA_024331685.1. Classification (NCBI taxonomy): domain Eukaryota; kingdom Metazoa; phylum Chordata; class Actinopteri; order Siluriformes; family Trichomycteridae; genus Stegophilus; species Stegophilus panzeri. The sequence goes on along the minus strand of JANDJT010000012.1, from coordinate 25,232,047 downwards.
CTGGTAATGAGATATAATATCTATTGCCCTGGGAGTGGTCCTATTCATAAAACACCAAGGGATCTTCTGTTTCAGTGACATTTGGGATCTAATTGGAAGCACTTCCATAGTGCATATGTGGGGCAGTGTGAACATCCTACATGATGGGTAGAACCAAATCAACCAAGTGTTGCAGAGCTATTAAATGAGCTCTAAAAACCATAGGTGCAATTCATAATTCATTAAATGCAGCGGTGACAGATTGGGGGACAAACGCAGAGGCATTATCATACTTCAAGGGGATTGATACACTCTGTCAGTATTTCTCAGGGGCAGCCCTTGCATTATATGAACAATAATTGTCTGCTGTTAACATCTATCAGGATCAGTATAGTGCTGAATAAACGTCTTAGCAGTGACTGTCTAAAATGTTTAATTTTCTTCTTTATGAATGTATTCAGATGGGGCAAAACTGGTGAGGTTAATAATAAATACATAAGCGAATAGAACATAAAGAGATGTGATATGTGGATAAGAACCCTAATATTGTAGAGAAAGTTGGAAGACCCATTACCTTTCCACCCTCTTCTCTCCTCTATAAACATCATAACACAGTTCCCGACACCAGCGGCAGCTTAGCATCGATCAATTCATATTTATTTGCTCCTGTCAAGCCACTGGCAGAACTCCGGAGACAGCACTTAGATGCTGCAGATAGAGAAAGCTTCCCGCACACTGCATTATCTTTCTCTCTCTCTCTCTCTCACTCTCTCTGTGTATATGTGTGTAAGGTGTAGAGCTCACTAATGAATAGTTTATCTTAATGTATTTATAATTCCATTCATATTGCTAGATGTAAATTTTAAGCAAGCAGTGCTGCCAGATAATGAAAAATAGCATAATGTTGTTTGAGCCCAAGGGTTCAAAGTAGTGCACTCATAATATTTTCTTGGAAAGTATATATTGCTCACTAACATAACTAACATAGGCCAACAATGAGTTAATATAACTACACAGAATATATCCAAAAGATGTGCAGGGCCTGCATAAAAGGAAGAAATAAGCATCAGTATACTGTACCAGTCAAAGAGCAGCAATGTGTGTGTGTGTGTGTGTGTGTGTGTGTGTGTGTGTGTGTGTGTGAGCTGCTTTTTAACTAGCAGAGAGTGTTTGAAGACAGTTTCACAGTGTTCGGTGTAATATAGTCCATGTCAACTGTGAGGCTTTAAATTAGGAAAGACATGAACTGACAGAGTGGGATGTCCTAGGAGGTAGAAGTTCAATTCCAAACAACAGAGAAGGAAGATAATTTGACAAAATGTTGTTTAATACTCTTGAGTGAATAGGTTATTCCCTGCAGAAAAACGAGTTTGGGAATAATAATAATTAATATAGCTGCAAGCAGCAATTATTGGGGTTCAAGCCATTTAGGGCCCTTAAAGACGTTAAAAGATATTACTTAATAGTGTGCAATCCTATAAGCACCTAAATCAAAGAAAAAACAAAATAATTTTAAGAAATATTGGCCTTCATTAAGCTTCTCTAATAGCTGCTGAACATTGCTCAACCAATGGCGGGCATGTTTTTCAAGATTCACAATTGTCCTCGTATATGCTGATTGGACCTTGCACAAGGAGAATTCTTACAAGATTTATTTATCAAGTTTATTGGCCGAATGGTTCCACATTTAATCCCAATTTCATATTTTGTTCTGTTATAACGCCACCAATTGGTCACAATCAATATTTTTTTAGAATTGTTCTTAAATTGAACCCATACATAAGTATCCCAAGTTTGGTGAAAATCTCTCATTCTGTTCAAGAGTTATAGCCATATAAGTAAAAGTGACCATGCCCTCTTCAAAGTTTTTGATGTGCCCTTATGAGGGTAAATCAAATATTTAAAATATTTAATGAACGATTTGATTGACATCAGTGGTCCTAGAGGCAATGTTGTTCGGAATCAAAAGATCTAATGTATGACACAAAGAATATGTGTATATCTGAAACATTGAATGATATTCAATAATTTGCACACCATTTATACAGCCATTTTCAAGGTTTTTTTTTTTTTTTTTTTTTTTACTATTATAGCGCCATCAAGTGGCCAAACTCCTCCATTTTTGATAAGTGCTCTGAGACTGAGACCCTACATAAGTGCACCAAATTCCTCATTCCTTTCAAGAGTTATAAAACTGGACTATTGCAATGCACTACTCTCGGGCCTCCCAGCCAGCTCCATCAAACCCCTTCAGATTGATTCAGAATGCAGCAGAACACCTCGTATTCAACTAGCCCAAGAGAACCCATGTCACACCCCTCTTCATTTCCCTCCACTGGCTTCCTGTAGCTGCCTGTATCAAATTCAAGGCCTTGATTCTCATGTACAAGACCTTGTCTGGAACAGCACCCTCCTACCGCAACACTCTCCTGAAGGCTTACATTCCCTCTCGCAATCTGCAATCAATCAATGACCGACGCTTAGTAGTGACTACTCAGCGTGGCTCAAGGTCCCTTTCCAGAACCTTCACACTATCTGTCCCTCAGTGGTGGAATGAATTTACAACCTCAATCTGGACCACAGAATCTGTCACCATTTTCAAGAAACAGCTAAAGACCCACCTCTTCCATGAACACGTAACCAACCCCTAAAAAAAACAAAAAAAAAAAACACCGTACTTTGGCACTTACACCTCTACTCTGTGCACTTTGCTGCTTCTAGAACTCAATTAATAGATCTTGTATGGTAGCACTACTTGTATTGTTCTCTGCTTGATATATCGCTTTGCTTGTATTTTCTAATTTAAGTCGCTTTGGATAAAAGCGTCTGCTAAATGAATAAATGTAAATGTATGTAAATGTTTTAGCCATTTAAGTAAAAGTTGCCATGCCCAATTTAAACCTTTTGATGTGCCCTTTCAAGGGTAAATCAAAAGTTAAAATTTTTTTGATAACTATTGATCTAACATGTCCAAATTATTGTCCTGCAATAGTTTTATTTCACTTCAGCAAAAAAGCCTATGACTATTTTGCAAAAGTATGTTTTTAACATTATCTGAAATATTTACCGAACCATTTGACAGACACCAATGGTTCTTGAGGCAAATAGAACCTCTAAGACCAAGAGTCAAATAGGCCAACCAAGTTTAGATCCAATCGGCCATTGGTAACCTTGTCTAATAGCTAGTGAAATTTGACTGGCCTATGGCGGCCATGTTTTTCAACATGCATGAATGTGCTCAAAGATCGTGATGGCAACTGAGACAAAGACAATGTATGCATATTTTGAAGTCAATCAGATGAACGGTTCCAGTTCCATAGTTACAGCCAATTTCAGTTTTTTTCAGTATTATAGCACCATCATGTGGCACAGTTGTGCCATCTTCTGTAGGCAACCATAATTTCTATTCAAACATAAGCATGCCAAATTTGGTGAAGATATCTCATTTCATTCAAGAGTTATAGCCATTTATGTAAAAGTAGCCAAGCTGACTTCCTATGTTTTCACATACCATAGCTACCTCAAGTTGAAAGTTAAAAATTTTTTTGATACCTTTTCATAGTGAGACTCCATCAATTTGTTTGGCACTGGTTTGGTCCCGATTGGACAAAAAAGCTAGGACTAGTTCGCAAAAGTAGGTTTTACAAATAATCCAACATGGCGGAAAAATTTTTATAGGCGGAAATTAAATCGGAGATATACGTTTTCTTCATGTGGTCCCAAGGATTATATCAATATTGAATCTGTGACAAACTGTTCAAAAGTTATGGCCATTTTTCTAAATATGCTCACTATAGTGCCACCATCTGGCTGATCGGGCCAAAATGTTGTGATGCTGTAGTACTCTGGGGTACTACCTTCCTTCAAAGTTACAGCTCTGTAGGTCTTACAGTTTGGTCTGCACAATCAGTTTTAGGGCAGAATAATAATTAAAAAATTAAAAAAATTAAAATAATAAAAATCCTTACAATTACAATAGGGTTCACACCCGAAGGGCTGAAATCCTATTGTAATTGTAAGGATTTTTATTATTTAAAATTTTTAAATTTCAAAAGTTTTTCCATTTTTCTAAATATGCTCACTATATTGCCACCATCTGGCTGATCGGACCGAAACGTTGTGACGCTGTGGTACTCTGGGGTACTACTTTCCCACAAAGTTACAGCTCCGTAGGTCTTACAGTTTGGTCTGCACAATCAGTTTTAGGGCAGAATAATAATAAAAATATTTCAAATTTAAAATAATAAAAATCCTTACAATTACAATAGGGTTTCAGCCCTTCGGGCTTGAACCCCTAATAATAAGGCTCTGGAAGGCCTGATGGAAATTAGAACAGGAAGTTTCTTTTTTCTTAACACTTGTAGCATTGACCAGTATTACAATGTATGAATCATATCTGAATTGATTCATTTATAAATGAACCAACAATCATACAATACCCTTCCACGTTCATGCAATTACCCAATCAGACAATAATGTGGCAGCAGCACAATGTATAAGATCATGCAAATACAGATCAAGAGCCTCAGTTATGTTCACATCAAACATCAGAATGGGTTAAATGGGATCTCAGTGACTTTGAATAGTTATTGGTGCCAGACTGATTAATTTGACTATTTTAAAAATTTGCCTCTGGCATTTTCACACATAACAGTCTCTAGACAAAAACCAAAAACTTCCTCCAGTGAGCAGCAGGCAGAAATGCCTTATACTGATTAGAAAGGACAGAGGAGAACAGCCAGACTGGTTCAAGCTGACAGGAAAGCTACGGTAACTCAAATAATCACTCTTTGCACCTTGAAGTAGATGGGCTACAACAGCACAAAACTACACTGAAGTCCACTCCTGTCAGCCAAGAACAGAAATCTGAGTCTACAGTGAGAACAGACTCAGAACTCAAAACTGGACAATCATAGACTGGAAAAAACATTGCCTGGTCTTAGATTGCTGTTATTGTTGTTGTTGTTGTTGTTATTGTTGTTGAAATTAATTTGAATTTGTAGCTATGTGAAGACCCAACCAACAAATCATTAGATTAGATTTTAGCTTTTATTTCTATACATTCAATCTCATAGAAAGCATCAGAAATTTGCTCAAGTAGATAGTTTAAATGCAAGTCATAAACACACAAGTGAAGTGAAATTATATACAAAATGCATCATGTTGCCTCGGTTATACAAAATCCTCTGGCTATATGACATTAAATATTAAATGGAAAAAAGCCTACACTGTAGTACTGTAGAGCAAAGCAAGCACTGACTGTTCATATTCAGCACATATACAATTGATCAAACCACTTCACGCATGGCTTTTGCTTTTGCTTACGGCGTGCCTGAAATTAATTTGTAATCAAGTAATTTGCAATAGAACATTAAGCCCAGCATTACATCCTGAATATATTTATTCTAGTTAACTAGGAGGGGTTCATATATTTTTGGAATGGAGGGATAAGAAAAACTATGATATCTTCAACATAGCATAGTAAGTAGAAGTGGTCATGTCTGGTTGAACTTTGTTCATGCAGAGTGGGCTGGGGTCAGAGTAATATTTCTGGAGGTCGAGTGTGAAAATCATGCTTGACAAAGTGATTTGTAGAGGTGGTGCACTTTGGATGCAGGAGCTGCCTCTTTTATCTAAGCTCAGCTCTTATTCTGTGTGTGCATGTGGGTGTGTACAGACGAGTAAGGTTTAGTCAGAGAAGCATAACAAAGGCCAGTATTGGACTGGACTGGATCTTACAATAATGCACATCTAGTTTGTACTTAAGATGTTCAGCAGCAACTGAAACTGATTACTGATGCTTGCACATAGTTTTACATGAATATGAATTAGCAGTAAACTGGGAGAAATGTATTTCTCTCCATCTCTTCCGTTGCCACCTCTGCCTCAGCTCACTTCCCTTGGACCTTCTTTTGGGGGTAAAAATAGCGGGCATGTGTAATGGTGAACTGAGGTGGAGAATGACGGGAAAACTGCCATTCCCACATGAAATTCACAGCATTTATAATAAATCAGAGCAATTTCAAATGAATTTTAAATGAAGAGGGTTGCACCTAATTACAATATTACTACAATTTTCTTATACGATCTGACTTGTGATTTTTTACAATCATGAGACCAACTTGCAGTTATGGTCAATTACTGCATGCCAGTGAGACATACAGGATGTCTCTGCAAGACTGTTGAGCTGGACTAGCAAATCCCCCTTATGGATAACAGTCAGACAGTAGTGGAGGAGAATTATGTGGAAAATGTTAAAAACTGCTGTTGGAGGTGAGACTGCAAGTCTTCTCAGTGGTTTCTGTGTCTCATTAGATCTGACATGATGTGACATGCTTTGTCAAAACTTGGTCCCTCAGCATAAGCATGAAAGCCTGTAGGTTTGGGCCAAATAGTCAGTCATCATCATTGCCTCTACATAGATGCTTGTACACACACACACACACACACACACACACACACGCACACACACACACAAATGATATGGTGTTCTGACATTCAAACCAAAAGGTTTTCACATGAGAGCCATAATTTGTGGAAATATTTTCTTTATCAAACCAACTGCTCAAAACAATATCTAGGTTTGTTTCTGGAAAATTTGTTCCCACAAAATGGAAAAATACCTTATCACACTTACTCCTTTCACATTTACATGTGCTGCATGTGCTCGGTTTCTTTAATTACTTTTTTAATTGAATCACCTTCTACACTTTATTCACATTATTCACGTAAGGCTGTAGAGAGTTGAGTTAAACACGTGTAGTGAGTAGTTAATACAAGTTACATGCTGTTTATGCATGTGAATACCCATACACTCATTGAGCTCTCTATTACACCTGTACACCTACTCATTCATGCATTCAATCGTGTGGCAGCGGTGGCAATGCATAGTATCATGCAGATATGGGTCAGCAGCATTGGGAAATGTTCACATCAACTATCAGAATGGGGACAAAATGTGATCTCAGTGAGTTTGACCATGAAATATTTTTGGTGTCAGATAGGCTGGTCTGAGTATTTGTATAATTTGCTTATCTCCTGGGATTTACAACAATCTCTAGAGTTTACTCATCATGGTGTAATAAAGAAAAAACACCAACTGAGTGGCAGTTCTGCAGACAGAAATGCCTTGTTGATGAGAGAGGTCAACAGAGAATGGCCAGACTATTTCAAGCTGAGAGAAAGGCTACAGTAAATCAGATAACCACTCTGTACAAGTGTGGTGAGTAGAAAAGCATCTCAGAATGCACAGCACATTGAATCTTAAAGCAGATGGGCTACAACAGCAGAAAACCACATCAGGGTCCACTTCTGTCAGCCAAGAACAGAAAGCTGAGGCTGCAATGGGCATAGGCTCAACAGAACTGGTAAGCTGAAGTCTAGAAAAATGTCTTATGGTCTGATTAATCTCTATTTCTGCTGAGGTACATACATGGTAGGGCCAAAATTTGGCTCCAACAGTATGAATCCATAGACCCAACCTGCCATGTGTCAACAGTCTAGGCTGGTGGGGGTGGTGTAATGATGTGGGGAATATTTTCTTGGAACACTTTTTTTGTACCAATCTATCATCACTTAAATGTCATAGTCTATTTAAGTATTGTTGCTGACCATGTACATCTCTTCATGGCCACAATTTACCTATCTTCTAATGACTACTTCCAGCATAATAATGTACCATGTCACAAAGAAAAAGTCATCTCAAACTGGTTTCCTGAACATGACAATAAGATCAATGTTCTTCAGTGGCCTTCCCAGTCACCAGATCTGGATCCAAAGAGCAGACATAATCGCAGCATGAAAGTGCACCTGAAAAATCTGCAGGAATTGTGTTATGTAATCATGTGAGCATGGACCAGAATCTTAAAGGAATGTTTCCAACATTTTGTGGAATCCATGCCAAGAAGAATTTAGGCTGTTTTGTGAGCAAAGATTTAGTGTAGTGTTCCCAATAAAGTGTTTTGTGAATGTGTACTGTATATTTAAAATTGCATATGATAAGAAATAATTAGAGGAGAGGCTACCAGAAGCAAACATATAATTAAAAAGAAAAGCGTATGCTGCTCAGAAAAACAACAGACCCAAGGTAAGATCACACATGAATTTTTTCATGGCATAGTAGCCAATAACATAAAGCTTTTGAAGACAATTAACTTTTCAGCTCACGCATTGCTTTCTGCTTTGCTCTGCTCATGGCAACATATAGTACACACTCAGCTCACTAACACTAATCAACCAAACACCACCCTTCTGCTGCAGACTGTGACTAAATCATGGTCCCACCTATTCAAAGTGATAATCACGACTAGGAATATAAATGACAATCAGCCTCAATAAATTCACAATATATTTTCTACTATCCAATGTTGATGAATTATGTTAATTTGTATATCAGCCTCTGACACTTATTATTATTATTATTATTAGGGGTTCAAGCCCGAAGAGCTGAAACTTTATTGTAATTGTAAGGATTTTTAGGGGTTCAAGCCCGAAGGGCTGAAACTCTATTGTAATTGTAAGGATTTTTAGGGGTTCAAGCCCAAAGGGCTGAAACCCTATTGCATTGTAAGGATTTTTATTCTTCTTTTTTTTTTTTTTAATTATTATTATTATGCCTTAAAACTGATCATGCAGACCAAACTATAAGGCCTAGAGAGATGAAACTTTGGGGGAAGGTAGTACCCCAGAGTACTACAGCAGCATAAAATTGCGGCCTGCTCGGCCAGATGGTGGCACTATAGTGAGCATGTTTAGAAAAATGGCCATAGCCTTTGAAGCATTTGTCACAGACTCAAGTGTCTTATATCGATAGAATCCTTGGGACCACATGAAGAAAATGATTTCATTTCTGCCTATAAACATTTTCCGCTGTCTTGGATTTTTTGTAAAACCTACTTTTGCAAACTAGTCTTGGTTTTTTGTCTGATTGGGACTAAACGACTAACTATGGTGTCTCAGTATCAAAAGATATCAAAAAAGTTTTAACTTTCAACTTGAGGTAGCTATGGTATGCAAAAACACAGGAAGATATATATATATAATGTGTGTGTGTATATATGTATGTATGTATGTATGTATATATATATGCATATATGCATATATATTCCCTTGCAGACAGCCAGGGGAACTGGGCGGCCACTGTCGCGGCCTGCTGCGAATATCTAAGAATGATCATAAAGGCCAAGCAGACAAAGGAGGAGCAGTCC
>JANDJT010000012.1:25197947-25208555 GCA_024331685.1 Stegophilus panzeri | reverse complement strand
TGATTTGGTGCTTCAGGAGAAGCAAACTTGGGGGGGACTCTGTCACGTCTGTCATGGATTTCCACTTGCACTAAGCATTGGAGCAAGCAGCACACTAACTGCCCGAAGCGCAACAAGCGCGTGCTTCCGGGTTTTTCAATGACATTGACTTTGTTTACTTTTAATACGTGTTTTGTTTTGGATTATGTTATGTCTCCACCCATGTTATATGATTGGCTGTTTCCTAATCATTCTCAGCTGCTCCCTGTTACCTCCTCTGATGTTCTGTATATTTAAACCCCTTGTGTGTCTTTGTTCCTCGTGAAGTATTGTGAGTGTTTCTGTGTCTTTCCATACTAAACCTTTTGATCCTCATTTTTTTGTTTCATGGTTTTGATCCTGTTCTCATTCGCTTGTGTCAATTCTTGTCCCAGCCCAGTTAATGCCCATTTGCTGATTGCCTGACTCCTTGCTTGTTTTGCCTTATGTTTTTGGATTTTCTGCCTCTCTCTCTTCAATAAAGCTCTTAACTGCACTTGCATCCATCTCATATTCTCATTACATGACAAACTGTATCTTTAATAGCCATTACTGTGTTGTGCAGATAGAATCCCACCTTTATAAATACTTTATAAATATTTTTAAAAAATAAATAAATAAAAAATATTTTTTAAGAATAAGTTTGTTTGCATTAAGTTGAAATATTCCTTAGGTCTGTCAGTATTTTGCCTTGTTGTTGAGGAAAATATTTTTAAAGAAAAATTACTTTCCTTTCCACGGAACAATATTTAATTGCTTTTATTTTGGGCTGTTCTTCTGTGACAGGCCAAGACATATAATAGATTTTGTTCATCTTTTTGAAAGAGTGAGAAAAGAGCAACAAAATCAATAAATCAAAGCACATAAATACCATCACAATTGAAACAAAGCAAGCATGCTACACAAAGCATAATTTAGTCATTTAGTAGTGGTTGCATTTACCACATACTGTCCTGCAGAATTGTAATCATCTTCTTAAGACAGGTGTTGAGAAGGGCAAACCGCAAGGATCTTGGCAAAAGCTAAACCCTTTCTGCATGATGAAAGCAGTCAAATTGTGGTTGTGTGGGTGTAGCAATACTTAATAATACGTGTAGCAAAGACCAGTCGCATTATTCATTCAATCATGTGTGGCAGAGAAAAGTTGTTCACAATGATAGATTTACTGGGCTCTGAGAGATTTCTACTGTGTGACAAAGATGTGGAAAAACCCAGGCTTAAGCATCAATCTCCTCAATGATCCTGTCTTTGAGAAGGTGATCCAGTTCAGTGGAGACAGCATCTCTCACTGACAGAGGTAAGCAATTCATTTTTTGGTGGATAGAAGCACCTGAGAGCTTTACATTATTGATAAGGCCTTTTGCAGAGCCCAGCATGCCTGACAGAAAAAAGTGAAGAGCAGCTTCAGAGGAGTAGACGTTCCAAACTCAGAAAAGGAAGCAGGATGGTGGTAAAATGATACCCTCTTGGACACCAGATGGCACTGCTGCTGTTGGAGGAGACTTGGAACACTAAGAAACACTAAGCAATAAGAACAGAGATTGTGGCAATAGAACATGACACCATTGGGAACAACCGTTGAAACTGGGTCAAACGTTGTAGAACTGTCTAATGCAGGGGTGTACGATCTTATCCGCAAAGGGCCGGTGTGGGTGCAGGTTTTCATTCCAGTCAAGCAGGAGTCACACCTGATTCTACCTGTTTAAATCAACTGAGCTTGGCTTGCAGCAGACTGAGGTGTGGCTTCTGCTTGGTTGGAATGAAAACCTGCACTCACACTGGCCCTTTCCGGATAAAACTAGACACCCTTGGTCTAATAAATATGTTTTTTATCATTGTGTACCTGTACCTGGAATGCCCTCCCTATGTACCATCAAAACGTGTGCTTTCCGACAAGGGAGAATAACATTCTCGACCAAGTGTACAGCAGTGTGAAAGATGCCTACAAGGCTGTGCCCCCGCCACACTTCGGACAGTCAGATCACATATCAGTGTTTCTCTAACCAGACTGCAGACAGTTCCTTAAGTGAGCCCCTCCAGTAAGTAAAACTGTTAAAGTGTTGAATGAAGAATCAGAGTTAGTACTTCAGGACTGCATTGAGAGTACAAATTGGGGTGTGTTTAAAATTGCTGCTCTAAGAGAGGATTCCACTGTGGACTTGGATGAGTATGCTGCAGCTGTAACTGGTTACGTCAGTACATGCACTGAGAACATAATTCCCACAAAATTCTGTAAGATGTATCCCAGTGATAAACCTTGGATCAGTTGCGAGGTGCGGGCCATGGTACACGCTCGCTCCACTGCTTTCGCCTCAGGTGACATTGAGGAATATAAAAAGGCCAGATATAACCTTCTTAAATCAATCAGAAAGGCCAAGAGATATTACAGTATGAGGCTGGAGGGATATTACAGCACCACAGATTCTCGGCACATGTGGAAAGGCTTGCAGCATGTCACGAAGTACCAGAAAAGGAGCCAGGGAGCCGTGATTACCAAGACTACACTCAGTAGTCATAGGATTGATAACTGGTGGAGAGGAAACATCATACAGAAGAGAGGTGGCAGGAATGATGGCCCAGTGTCAGGAAAATAATCCCTGCTTAAATGTATATAAGACCAAGGAGATGATTATTGATTCTAGGAGGAGGAGGGAGGAGCAGCATACCCCAATGAACATTGGTGAGACAGAGGTGGAGAGGGTGAAAACCTTTAAATTCCTTGGAACCTACATCAGCGAGGATCTCACCTGGTCTCACAACATTCAGCAGCTCCTGAGGAAATCCCAACAGCGGCTGTAAGAAGGCTGAGGTAATTTGGCATGGCAACCGAAATATTCAGCAACTTTTACAGATGTTCAGTTGAAAGTGTGTTCATCAGTTCAATCACAGTGTGGAAGCTGCACTGTTCAGGTTAGGAAAGCTCTCCAGTGTGTGATAAAAATTGCACAGTTCATTTGTGGAGTAGCCTTCCCATCACTTCAGGATATTTCCAGTACCAGGGCCATCAGGAGGGCCCACAACATCATCAGGAGCAATACACATCCACAACGCAACCTCTTCACACTTCTGGGAGACGGTGCATGAGTGTGAAATCAAGGACAAAAAGACTCACAAACAGTTTTTATCCACAAGCTATTAGACTACTGAACAAATATATTAAACACTAAGTACTCTACTATCTATTACTCTCACGGACTGTGACCCTGATTGTTGCACAACGTATATTTGCATATTTTTTGTATATTTAGTCTGTATATATACTATATTGTATATTTTTGTATAAGGGAGACTTGCAAAGTAAGAATTCCATTGTGTGGTCTAAACCGTGGTGTTTTTACTGTGCACATGACAATAAATCTCTCTTGATCTCTCTTGATTATAGCTGAATACATTATTGTATAAAATGATGACAAGTTTTGACATCAATAACTGTTTTTAATGAGAATATTAGAAAGAAAAATATGCAGTATATCATTTTTCAGTAGAATTGTATCATGCAAACTTTTGAGTGTGTTTTGATGGCTTTGTTAATTGTCATGAGTGCACTGAATTTAATTTGGAGAAATTTGTTATATTTATTAATAAAAAAAAACTGTATTCAGTGGTTAAAAGGGATACTTATAATAAATTCAGGTTATTTATCTGATAAGTGAACCATGTTATTTACAACAGTATTAAACATATTCATATCCATTATTAGAATCCATATAGTTCCATTTAGTTTGTCATTTGTGTTTGTTAGTTTTAGTTTCCATTTTATATCCATTTAGTTTGAAGTTTTGTTGTGTTTTATCTGCATAATGTCTGGTTTATTATGTCTTAATAAGAAAGTTCACACAAAGTTTGCAGTTCACCAAACTTCTGCCTGATTTTCTTTTAAGCCAAAAAATGTATAGTGATAGTATCATAACCAGTCTCTTATGTCAGATGTAATGTGGAACCCATATGTAGAATATTGTGTGTACATGTCAAAAAGCTCTGCACATCATGGAGAGTGCTGATGCTGGACAGGCTTGCCTTGAGGGGGAACTCATATGAGAGCATCTCTGTTTTCTTCAGAAAAATGCAAACATTGTGTATTGTACTGTATTTTGAACACATCGAATCGGAGACATGAGCAAGAGTTTTTGCTTTAATCAAACTCAAACCTAGATGAAAAAAGAAGATGAGGCAGTTTTGTTAGTGCGTCCAAATTCAGTTCTACGGTTCATAACAAATGCTAGAAGCAATACTCACTATGGGTGGCAGTGGCACAGAGGCACCGCAGGTAACTCTAGAGTCCTTCACAGCTCTAAGGTTCTAGGTTTGATCCTGAATTCAGGTTACTGTCTGTATGGAAATTCTATGCATGTTCGTCCTGTGTCCTTGTGGGTTACCTCCGGGTTCTCTGGTTTCATCCCACCTCCCAAAAACATGCCAGTAAGTAGACTGATTAAGATAATTGCCCATGTGTGTGAATGTGGGTGTGCGTGTCCCTGGTATACCATCCAGGGTGTATTCCCGCCTCACTTCCAGTGCTCCACGTTCCTTGTATACCACAACCCTGATCTTTATTAAATGACTGACTGTCCACCACCTTCAGTTTGAAGACATACTATTTTTGTGTATAAGTCTATTTTAATCAAATTCCTTCATATCTACCTGTATTATTGGAAATAAAAGGCATGATGTAATGACTCCATCAGTGAGAGCTGAATTCAGTAAGACAGCCTTGCTTTCTCATCATGGAATGACTTGCATAAACATCTGAACTACCCAACTAAAATCCCTTATCAGTATGAATAATACTGTTTTTAATTGTCTTGAATAGGGTTTGCTTGAAAAGTAGATTTCATCACAATGTGACTACCCTAGTTAAATATGCTAAATAAAATAATGATTTAAAAAACAAATAAAATGCATTCACAGACTTCTCTGTTTGTCTGAGATGCTTTTTCCTCTGTTAGTCATATTGCATCCCTCTAGCTAGTCTAATTTAGTAGGTCTTGCAGGCAAAATGATAGATTTAAATTGTAATATCCGGGGCTTGGATGAATCCTGATGTCTCTGACATAGGTCAAGTTACCCATTGAACACAGTTGCATTTGCCCTTGGGTAAAAACAAACGTGATTTGATGGTTAAATGTGACAAATGGCCACAAGACAGAAGCAACCTACTCAGTGACCTACTCTTCCTTTCACCATAACTGCAGTAAAACGATGCAGAGTATTCACTATGACTTTGTGTTATTTAGTAGACTTGCATTTTAAGCCTTGCCAGAAAGTAATATGAGTGGATTTTCCTTCACAACAAACAGCATGAGGCTTATATGTCTTACGCCTAGCGTAAAAGAGAGGCAACATGTCTTAGATGCATTTCAGTGTAACATTTGAAATGCATCTAGGAAAAATAAAAATAAGAGTACTGAATCTTATCTAACACGCCTTTTCCTCGCTTGTGTGTTAGACAGATATAGTCAAAAGTTTGGCTCAGGCAAACCTCTGGCCCATGCTTCTACTCTTATGTGCTCAAATCTTTTTAAATATTATGGTGTCGATTTGTCTGTCTGTATATTTATCAGTACTGCAGCATGTCAGGTTATTCTAAATCAACTACAGTAATGTGTATAACAATGTTGTGCAGGGGGACTTGAATAATGGTAAAAATAATAATAATAAATAAATAAATAAATTATTGATGTTGTAGGAAATGAATAAAGAACATCAGTTTTCACATTTTATAAGAACCTTTCCAAAACCAAGGAACCAAAGGGGAGAGAGAGAGAGAGAGAGAGAGAGAGAGAGAGACTGAGACTTTCTATATTAATTAAAGATCTGTGAGCAGAATGACAATGCTGTAGCCCCATTGTGTCAACTCATGCAACACATCTCTGTACATACAGTAAAACTTTCTTCTTTAAGGGTATTGCTTCAAAAATCAAGTGCTACATTTCTGTAGTGTATATTTAAATACAGTATGCACAATGAAATTGAGGGAATGAAATTGCATTACAACATTACTAGAAACTTATGGTATGTAAACCAGTGGAGATTCCTTTCTATGTATGTTTGAAAATAAATTGACCATACTGCCCTGAATTTCAATATTTACCCAAAGACACAGAAATGCAATTTCTGTGGGATAGCAACTTTAACCCCACTCAGTTCATTATTCAGTTAGTCATTATTAAGTATATTATTTAGTTACTACTATGAACTATTCCAGATGTTTTCAAACTTTTTCCCTATAAGGCCCACTTCCTAGTGTTTTGAGAACTCAAATTAGTTCAGTGTACAAGACCAAGTCGTTCCATTCATCCAAGGCTTTTATTGCCTATTATTAACTGGCTATTATTAACTATTATTAATAAAATGAAATTAAATAGAATAGAATAAAATTAAATATAACCACATGAAAACAGCAGTAAACAATAAAAATATAACAGTCAATTTTTGATAAAAAAATCTTTTTACAAATGCTTTAAACAGTAAAAAAAAAAAAAAAAAAGGTTAAATGCTTCCACATAGCCAAAATTTTCAGTGTTGTTCTACTGCTCAAAGTGTTTGAACATGTCTGAGCACTGATCAGAGCAGAAGAACAAACAGTGTTTTAGTCACTGTCCAATTATCATTACCATTAATATTATATGTAATGTGTTAGATTTGACACTTCATTGAAGGCTTGTTTAATCCTTGTTTGGTTAAAATATCTTGCCGTTTTTCTCATTCAGTTGAAAACTAGTGTGAAGTACATGCTTGTCTAATGTTAACAAAGTCAAACTAAAGACAGCTGCCAGTGGCTGATGTATAACTTATTACTTGAAAAACCACAGAATTAAGAAGACACAAATTATTTAATCATTCAAAAAAATTAAACCATTTAAATATTGAAATACAAAATGAATATAAAATAACCATTGTTTTCTATTTAGACAAACAGATCGATGAACCGACTGACCAACCGACCGACTGATCTCTGAGGGAAATTTTTAGTCACAGCACCAGACAATTACAGACACTACACATGACATTACAGACACCAAATACTAACAAGAGGTTAAATGTACCATCAGTGTAGCAGACCTCTTGACACTTCTGCATAGTTTGTCAGTATATGTTTGAGTATTTGATTCACTCTCATTCTGAGGCAATGTTATGTTGGGCTCTGGCTGCATTCAGACTAATTCACACTGGATGCATTTCTAAAGCATTTTACTAGCACTTTACATAAGTAACTAGCATGTTTCAAAAGCTGCTTTAATGCATCTACAAAAGCTGCTTTAATGGTGTTTAAAATGCAAGTCCTTGCTTCACACTCTGTTTATCAATATCTTTATTTTTAAGCTCAAAGTATTTACAATTAATTGAAATCACATTGTCTATACACTGTGAACTGTAACTCCACTTGGTTTGTGGAGTGTAGCCAAAAGATTGCAATTATTAGCTACACTGTCTATTTAATTTAATACCAGGAGTATTACTAAGGTGCTTAGAAGGACAAAACATAGAAGTGGTGGTACTGCATGAATACCAGCACAGGTCAAGCACTAGTTCTAGTTCTAGTGTTAAATGAGAACAACTGGAAAAATGGTAGTTCTTTTATTTGGAGAAGAAGCTTAAACTTGGGGTGGTGTGAAGTGGGTAGTGTTAATGCCTCACAGCTCCAGGGTCCTTAGGTCGATCTTGTGCTCAAGCGATTATCTGTGTGCAGTTTCTGTGCATGTTCTCCCTGTGTCCATGTGGGTTTCCTGTCACCTCCCAAGAACATGCCAGTAGGTGAATTGACTAAGATAAATTGCCCCTAGGTAAAGCAGTTACTGAATGTGAATGAGCTTTATATATATATATATATATATATATATATATATATATATATATATATATATATACAAACTTAAACCTCTTTTTATATATTTGTTTATTCATTCATTTATACCAATAGATTACAACTATGACAGCACTTACAATGTTCAGGCACAATTAAGGGCTAAAGTTGTGGTTGGTGTCTCTATATCTTCATAACCTCTGGTGGGAGTAAGTGTGTAGCATGCATAATTTAAGACCAGAGCATGCCTCATAGAGCATTCCTCACCTGACATGGCTAGTACAGTATCACAGAGTTTCAAAACTACCAGAGAATTCCTCTAAATGCTAAATGCATATCTGCCATCAAAATTTATTAAAAAGAATGCAAACAATTTTTCTATTTGGATAAAACAATATTAATAGTGTTTGATTGTGATAAACCTTGGCGTTCATCTGGAAGCTACAATCTTTGACAATAACTCGACTTTCTCTGTGCTGTTATAATACAAAAGTATGTTATTCACAGTGCTGTCAACACAAGAAAGGTCATATTAAATTTAGGGTGAGGCAGATGCAGACTGCTGAGGCCTGACTTCTGACGTCATTACCCACATGTCTGAGCAATGACAGTGCAGCAAAAGGTCCTTACCTGTCCTGTCATACTGATTTCTAATTATCATAATACTTGCATTGCCTTTTTTAATTTCCTAATTTTAGGCTTATTCTACTGATAAAACTTCACAAGTGGACACCTCATTGTGTGCATCTGCATGCATCCCAAGACTGTCCAACATAGTGATGCATGAAACAGTATTTGTAATAAATACAACTTTCATACAGCCATATAACCTTCTCACAGAGCCAGCATTGCTTCTAAATGACAAGGAACTCATTCTGGAGTTCACAGAACCACACTTGCATACATACTGTAACTAGTGTTCTATTCCACCTCTCCTAACCACCAGGGGCGATGTGAAACACCTGGATGATGTAACAATGCCATAAGAAGCATTACTGACCTTAGGACTAACATGAATTAGTTATTTAAAATCTTGTGTCATCTGGAGAAAGCTCAGGATGATGCCCAGATCAGAGCAGCACACCTCTAAATGTGGCTCATGAGGAGTAGATGCTCCTTGTTGAGTGTCATGTCATAGTAAAGACTAGACACTCAGCCAATCTATAGGCTAAGGTGATGACATCCACCACCCAGTGATGTGCTGTGTTGTAATGATGCCATATACACCTTTAGTGTAGATGGAGACAGTGGGCTGCCACTGTCTAGCAGTGTCTAAAGAAGGATCCAGGGAACTGTGCAATGTGTCAAACTGTGCAATGAGTCCAGCCTTTTTAAGGTTATACAAGATCTGTGTGCTAGGGCCTCTTGCATTTAGATGTTTCCATTACTTGTACTCCCAAATCTCACCATCCACTTGGGACAGCTTATCTGCTGGAAAAAGAAACTGCAAGGGTGTACCAACAGCTACTAAAAATCTTCACTGCTATCTCTGGGCTACAAGCAGGATTATATGCATAGTTGAACTATGTACAATGTGTGGCAACAATCAATATGTTGACTTGCCGATTGTAGTCTGTTTGTGCCTCACCAAACTTCTCTCAAATCTGGGCTACCAATTCCAGGTGCAGACACCACTCCCCTGAATGTACATGCTGTCCTGACAGTGTATCATCACCCCAATGCAGAACCATGGCAGATAAGTTGCCTCCAGTGAAGTTAGCTATAATTGGGGTGTGAAGATTCTGTGCAAGACTATCACAATGTTGTCTGAGCAGACCAACACATGCTGATGTGTTAGAACCAGCAAGATGAACTTGAGGGCCATCTACATCTACATCTACATAACAACCCCACCCAACCCAAACTGCTCCAGCACCACTCTGCTTCCTAGCATACAAAGTAGATGGCTACTCCTTCTCTCTCTGATAGGTAATTTCCACCAGACTCTTTCTGCTATGCTCAGGCTCCTTTTGCTATGTATGGTCTTTAAATCATCACTCTATCTGCCATGATTATCATTATCGTCCAATGTCTATACCTCACAGGGCAGACTGGCTGAATGTGATTGGCAAGCATAATAATATCCGCCACACATTGTGATAGAGTGGCTAGCATTCTCTGTGAATCTAGTTTCATGCCGATGAACTGTGCAGCCTGCTTCACTGTTAGGGAGCTCATTTCTGAGTTCACTGTCAGAGAATAATAATGTGGGAAAAGGGGGGCCTGACACATAGGAGCCAGTTGTTCAAGTAAGGACATATCCTGGTGCTGCTGACCAACAGGGAGGTAAGGCCGATTGCAAATGTCTTTGCAGTGCTAGGGAGAGATTAAAAGGCAGGGCTTTGAATTGGAATGCTTTCCCTTGGAAGGCAAACCTTAAAAACCACCTGTGTTCCAGGTCAATGGGAACATGGAAATAAGTCTTGAACAGATCCACAGATGTGAAACAGCTTAATTTACTGTCACTATCACCTGCTGCATATGAAAGAGGAGGGTGTTTAGGAACTGGTTGAACTCTCTCAATTTCGATTTGGATGCAACCACAAATAAATAGAAACAACTGCTTTGAACTGCTATGCCTACCTCTCCTATCATACCTCTGTCCAAGAGGAAAGGAACTTTGACACAGAGCAACTACTTTTTTTAGGGGTCTGATATCACACATGATGGTTATGAGGTGTGAATATATATATACAGTATCTCACAAACGTGAGTACACCCCTCAAATTTTTGTAAATATTTGATTATATCTTTTCATGTGACAACACTGAAGAAATGACACTTTG
>JANDJT010000012.1:25172283-25183554 GCA_024331685.1 Stegophilus panzeri | reverse complement strand
TTTTATATATATATATATATATATATATATATATATATATATATATAGTAGTGGTTCAGCACAAGCACTTCAGAGCGTACTCATTATCCTATCCTGCTTTCTTCTATCCTGTATTAACCATATTTCTGTAATAAACCTTTTTTTTTACCTTCAGAGGACGAGTCTGCGAGTGTTGTCTAATTACCACGACAAGCCTGAGGCCATACACCAGTTAGCCACAAGTGTATCAGTACTTGCAATCTACAGGTAACAAATTAAAGGAATAAAACTGGTGGCTCTGTTATTTGAAACAATTCTATCCATGATCATAGTGCTACCATCCAAAAGGTTTGATGATCATTTAAAAACAATTATGTAAATCATATGCTACAGCCTTCACATTCACTAGATCTTAATATAGTTGAAAACCTATGGGAGACTTTGGACAGATGTGTTAGAGAGCATTCTACTCCACCATCATCAAAACACCAAGAGAGGAAATACATATCTGGAGGCTCATGATGGCCCAAAACGTAGCTGTAGTGCAACAACTAGCTAGTACTAGTGGGAATTAGAAATGACTGAATTAGTTTTTAAAAAAAATAATAATAATTCACATGATATTGGCTTTGTTTTTCCTTATGTTTACTCAAGATTAATTCAGGACTATTTAAACTGTTTAAAATAATTGAACTGTCCTAAGATGTTGATAAAATAAAAGGCGAAATTGGTAATCTATCAAAAAGAGCTTTATAAATAAAAAGCATACTTTTTTTTCTTAGAAAGTAATGACCAGCCCATTTTTTTTTATTAATTATTGAAGTGGTACATATAAAAGTAGTTATAAAGAATGGCATTCTTCATTCATTATCTATGTAAGTATCTGCTAGTTACCCTGACATCATAATTGCATTACCAGAAATGCCAAACAAATAATTTGATGGTCAGAAAATGAAATTACTTGCTAATTAATTTAATTCCAGTAACAGCTCGCTACTGATTATCTGTATCTAGAATCACAGAAGCCTTGTAAATGCCAAGCAGTAATTCATTGGAAATGTTAGCAGATGTTTTATTGTTATTCACTGACATACACCAAATTTTGCACTAGGATAGTGCTCTGTTCTGGCTACACTTACATGTGTGTCTGTGAGCGTTTACACTACATGTACAGCTTTGTGCATAGTCTCCATCAAAAACATATCTTCCGGCTAGTACAAATAGGCCAGGGTCTAAGAATACCATCAAGATAAAACCCTGCTATAGCGTTAGAATTAGTATTGGAGCTACAGAATATACATCACATTTGAGTGTGTGTGCAGATTTTGTGCTTCCTTAAGTACTTTGAGATTAGATGTTTCTTCATTCAGTTTTAATTTGAAGACAGCCAGTGTTTGGACTGCTGTTTGGACATTCAGGGGAAGTTTATTCCACCACCTGGGTGTCAGAACTGAGAAAAGAATGTCTTCAGGTAAGTGGAAGCTGGTCCATTTTTGCCTTTTTTAGGCAAGCATCAGTGTTTTAAGGAGGCCAACCTAAAGCCAGGGAATCTGTGCTCTTTTCTGTTGGCGTTGCAAAGAAGTGGGGCAGCTGTATACTGGATGGCAGCGCTCAGGCTGTATGTTGAGCACAGCATGATATTCAACATACAATTACTGGCTTGGTAAAATAGCACCCCCTCTAGGTGGTGCCCTGGAAAGCTGACTATGTTGCTTAGGCCAAGGAAGAGTGTAACTAAAATAGCTGAAGGTGTGAAAAGTTAATGATAACCATAAACATAGCAAAGAAATGCAGTTTTGGCACAAATGATTCTATGATTAAGTTACTGTGCAAAAACGTTACACATTTTATCGTCAAAATATCCTAGTCGAAATCTTGTCAAGTTGGCTTCTTCTAACTAGCTTGCTAGGCACTGATGATTAGTAGAGTGACTGAAGATTTGTAAAATGAAATGAAAATATTGATAGAAACACACACACACACACACACACACACACACACACACACACTGCTTCACTCAGTGAATTCTTCATTTAAATGCAGGAGCTACTAGCTATTTATGGCATCTACAGTACATTGAATTAAGTTAGCCAACATTATATTTTTAATGTTTTAGATACCTAGTAGCTACCATGTACTGCATGGATGGTGTAAGTAGTCCTTAACATCATCCCTTTACATTTGACAAACCTGTAGTATTCATTTTGATACAAGACAACAATGGGTCTGTACATGTGTTGGTTATCCTGCACAATGATTTTTTTGACAACAGCAGTGACAACAGCAGCAAATGAGCACTCAAAATTTATTTTCTTTTTTTTTTTTTTTTTTTTGTGGTCACATGATGTAACAGGGAGGCCACTACGGTGTGATATTAACTATATAGAACAAACTGACTTGCTTAAAGCCTACATACTATAAGACAAATAAATAAATAATAAATAAAAATTATGATAAATAATAACTTTTATATAAATTGTTTATTTTTTTTTTTTATCTTAAGCATAATTAAATAGACCTTGAAATACTGCAAAAATATTTCCAAAAACAATGGTATCTATGAACTATGATTCATATGGTTCACAAAGCCAAGGCAGGTGGATGTGAGCATGAGCTTTATTTTTATTGAGAATATAAACTGGCAAACAGAATCATGGCTAAAATACAAGCAGAGGTCAAACTATCAGGCAAACAGAGCAGAAAAAGCTGATCAAAAACACAGAGAAAGCAATAAGATCAAAACCTGGAAAATATCAGGAAATAACTACTAGAAAGTATTACTAGAAAAGTTGCTTCTAGAAAGATGGACAAGCATTGTAAAAATCAGAACTGAATGAGTTGCTTAAATTCACAGAGTCAAACAGGGAAGAGGTATGTTAGTGGTCAGGTGAGTGTGAGCTTAAAAGTCCCAGCTGTATTAGGATCAGAATGAAGAGTGGTGGCTCCTGGATTGGCAGTGGAGCTAGATGTGACAGTATCTCATTCATTCATTCATCTCCAATAACTGCTTCTATAATCCTGAGCAGTGCTGCACACACTAACATGGGGAAACCATGTGAACTCAGCTCAGACAGTTACCTGAGCTCAGGATCAAACCAGGGACCCTGGAGCTGTGAGCTGACAATATCATATATAACCTTAATTCATCATCTTTGCAATGTATTGATATTGGTGATTGGACTGAGAACAGTCAAAATCATTACAATATTTTTTTCTCGAATTTAGAATGGGTTGACAAGAAAGGGATACGTTTGCAGTATGTTTTGTAGGCATTTGGGGAAATTTATTGGAGTAAATATTCATTTGCTTTTGAAAATATAGTTAAGTAAAAATTAAAGTTGACAGAATCATCTAGAAAGTTGAAATATTCGCAAAAACATTATAAGAAAAATTATAATTACATCTGGTGGACGAGATGTAAAGTTTGTTAGAATATAAATTGTCTTGAATTATACATCTTGCAGTAGAACTGGAAATTACTGTTCTCTCTCTCTCTCTCTCTCTCTCTACTCCTAGGTGGAACCATGAGTATTAAGCATGTAAAAGCAGTAGCTGAGGAGTAGATGTTTTGAGTAGATCAATGCAGATCAAAAGATATTTTCAGTTGATTTTGATGATGAAGAGATATGTGTACATTGGTGAACTTCAGAACTAACAGGAATCTTGATCAGGAACCATTGCAGAACAGATTTGATGGGAGAGGACAAATAATGGTCCTAAACTTTCCCATGAATGGGCAAAAATATCTAAGTGTACCACACTTAGAAAAGAAGTAGAAAAGATCTGACAAGATTTATCTTTGTTTCATTTTTACATCACACTTTTAACAGTGGCAAATCTGGTCAGGCTCAGCCTGAAATGGAGACATGGAGCCATCATGTGGGCTCACTAGCTGCAAGACGTAAATTGGGGGTGCAATGTAATGCACAGTTTTATGGGGATACTCACCAGTTCCAGGCTAATGGATAGTGTACAAGAGCTTGAGATTTCACGTCTCAGGAAGGACAGCTCTGTTGTTTGTTTGAGTTGGATTCATTAGCCTGGGCACTGGCCAGATTTATGTGCTAAACCCAGTCCTTCAGGTTCCTTGGGAAGGTCTGCCAGAAGCTTCAGTGAGAGACAAATTTAACTGTCACCTCAAAAAGTACTTCTACTGTGTACCCATTGAGGTCGGGGACTATGTTTGAATGGACTATGTTCAATCAAAAAAGGCACCTGCAAAAGGTTGCTGGTGCCTGTCATGGTGGTAACCTTAGGATGTGCTGCTGGAAACCAATGAAGAGGAAGCTTGCACATGGGCAGAATTTGGAGTCTCCATGGAAAAAGATTTTCAGGCGGCCACAAAGATGTTCTGGCAAACTCTTCAGCACTTCAGGAGGGGAAACGAGATCACAAGTTATGCTAAAACAGAGTAGGCACATGTTCAGTTCAGATTTGTACTGAAATGTTGAAGGCACTGGACAAGTTTGGGGTTGTCTGGTTAACATGCCTCTTCATTGTTGCATCTGGGTCAGTGCCTTTGATCTCACAAACTGGAGATGGTAGTGGCAGCTGATGGTTTAAATAGGAGGGTTAAAATCAACAATAGCTCAACAATAAATCTATTAGAGCTTGACAATGCAGTATATCACATGGTCTCATGGATAGCATAATAACAATATCGGGACAAAGTATTTTACACACCCACACACACACACACACACACACACACACATTTAAAGACAGATAGGCAGCTGTATTGGTGTTTTCAAATTGTTTAAATATTTCAAGTCTGTCATGCTCTACTGGGTTCATGCCATGTTTCTTCTGTTGTTGGACCATTTGTGTAATTTGCACTTTGATTGGACAATGTGTACTTAGTCTATCAACTTTTAGTTTCTCCTCCAAACATATTTTGAAGAACAAAGGAGAGTAAATAATTCACTTTTTTCATGTTCATTACACCTGTGATTGAGTCTGTACCATGACTGCTGATAATGTATTATATCTGCTTCAGCGAAGTGGGTTGAAAAATAGCCCCAGTGCACACAAAATCTAGGAGGTTTTTCACTCTGTGTAATCACCTGACATGCCTGTCACTGATTCATGCTTCATGAATCTACTGCAGAGCCCCCAGTTTCAATTCATACCATTCTGTGCATTTGTCTTATGACCATTTTTGGTGTTTTTGTGCTTGGTTCTACAAAAGTAAAAAATAATCCATCTTAAAACATTTGTTAAAAGCAAATAATCTGATGGGAGTGCCAAAAATGAAGCCTTATTTTGACATCTTTTTAATCTTTGAATTAGCCCTGCCAGTCCATATACATGAGTGGCCCCTGGGTGGTGGTCCTTATTTAAAAAATAAAAAAAAAGTCAGCCTTCAATTAATAGTAAGAGTATGCTATGCTATGGGAGTATGCTAATCCCATCTACATACTTTGGGTGGATTTGCAGAAAGCCTATGATTGTGAACATTTGTTGTGGGAGGTACTGCAGTTGTATGGGGTAGTTGGGTTGCTATTTTGCGTGAGCCGGTCTCTATTTGTCTCAACTCATTTTGTTTGTGGTTTTCATGGACAGGATAAAGATGCAACCAAAGTTGAAGAGGTGTACACTATATGTGGGAAGAGGTACAACCCTCTTATTTCCAGGTGATGTTCTAGCATTGACCTCCAATACACACTCAAACATTTCATTGCTGTGAGTGAAGCATCTAGGATGAAAATCAGCACCTCCAAGTCAGAGGCCATGGTTATCTCCTGTAAAAGATTTGGATGCTGCCTTTAGACACTGGCCCTGGTGGAGAAGTTTAAGTATCTTCTAATCTTATTCAGACAGAGAGTTGACAAGCAGATCCGGTCAGCCACTTCAGTGTCACAGTCACAGTGCTAATCTGGTGGTGAATCGGGGGCTTAGTTTGTGGACAAAGCTCTCTATGTTCCTATCCTCACATATAATCCTGAGGTGTGATTAGAGACCAAAATAATATGGTTGTGAGTACAGGTTCCTTTGCATGGTTGCTGGGCTTACTCTCCATACTAGGTTGTGGAACTCATCAGTCTGGGAGAGCCAAGAGTAGAGTTGCAGGAGATGAGGTTATATGTCACTGTCATTTGAGATGACATAGAATATTTACCCTTATTAGTATCATAAATGTATATATTCATGGTCATATAGACATGATATTTACACAATGTCTACAAATTACATGTTCATATCTGTTTAGATGCAAGATGCTTTCAAGAAAACAAATGTTAACATTTGAGATAGACAGAACAACAACTAGAAGTTTTGACACTCAACTACTTAAATCAAACCTAAAATTACATATAAAAACACTATATAGTTTAAAGTTGAGAGCCAAAACTTTCTTGATCCCAGAATACACAACAGACAGAACTGTCAGTGAGAACTTAATAATTCCTAGGTCTCTGTGTGACTGTCCACACAGCAACAGTAAAAAAGTTTGGTAACAAATTTAAAACAAATGACATAACATTGGGTAATACATGTATAATCACCTAAATACTGTAGATGATATGGTATTCAGAAATAGTGAATGCATCTTGTCAGCATGAAGAATGTAGAACAGGTACTTACACAAGCTAAGTATGAAAGTATCAGTAGGGCTGGGATTTCTGTTTTGGAGTTATCCTTGCCTTTGTGTTAAAACTCTGGCATTGAAACAACTTTAGAGATTCATCCTGTCCATGGTTGGACAGTAGGGAGATAAGAGTGTTTTTTCTCAGTGTTGAAAAGAGACAAACATCAGAATAGGTAGAGTTTGTTTATTATAGATGGGGAGTTGGGAGAAGCTGCAATTTATTTTTTCTTGGATCAGGACCAAGGATGTGGAATAATAATAAAAGTTGTGTCCAATTGATCATTCTGTACAGAGAGGCAACTACTGAAGTAAGACTTGTACTGTATATCTGTGCCTAAATATATCAAAGTCCAGCAAACTAAACACTGGAGTTGTGATGTCTCATTATGGTTCTCATAGCCTCCCACAGCCTCTTCTATTTGACTCCATATTTATACCTTGCACTGAATATTCACTGCCCTTAGAGCACCAGAGATCATACTGAGTGAATAGTACTCCTATCCTTGCACTAACAAACACATGGATTTGCTAACCTCCTGATCATGAGTACTCAGAAAGCTCATGTGCTATTTTACTCACAACATCTAGCAAAATCACCAGAGCAAGGAGTAGTGTAATTTTCAAAAAAGATACAGTGTTACCAGTATTATGCCCATTTCTTTATTGAAAATAGTAGGCACATTTTAAAACAAGACAAAATTTGCTCCTGCATATTCTGTACATTAACCGACTGAGTTTGTTTTGTCAAATTTAGTGAATGAAAATATTTTTTCTGCCTAATAAAACATACAGTCCCCTCCAAAAGAATTGGAAAGACAAAGCCAATTCTTTTGTTTTTGCTATACACTGAACACATTTGGGTTTGAGATAAAAAAAATTACTATTAAACAATAGATCAAGGCAGAACCAGAGGGGAGGAGCTACATCCACAGCAAAGCCAGAGGGAGGAGTGATGTCCTCCATGAGGAAAAGGAAAAGAGTGATGCCCTCACTCGAGCAAAGAGGCAGAGCGACATCCTCAGCAGAGCCGGATGGAGTAGCGGCGTCAAGGTGGAGCAAGGAGAAGGAGTGATGTGCATGGCGAGGCTGTGAGCCATGATGGTGTCCTCTGTGGGGCAGAGGGATAGAGGGACATCCTCAGTCGTGCAACAAGGTGGAGTGATCCTCAGTGGGGCAGGAAGGCTGGAAAATGGTTCCAACCTGGTCAGGAGCCCCCTCCTCAAAAAATTTCTTAAGATGTCGCATGGCTTCAAGCCATTCCAGAATGGCACTGATCCATTCTCTCTTCCCCTACCGTTCTGACATCGGGCAGTTCCTTTCAAAGAGCCCCTGATGGACACGTTCAGTCTCCTAATCCATCTCAAGCCTAGTCACACTGATAAACTGCAGCCATCTCTTTGCAGATTTTGGGGCAAGGCTTTGTGAGATGCTTCCAAAAAATGATTTAAAACTCTGTCCACTCTCTCTTTTGGCCAGATACATAAACACACACTGATTGCGGATACAAATCATATTTTGTCCACCAGAATTTCATTTCTAACACCACATCAGATTCCACTTGAAATATCTTGTAGAATAGCTTTGTGGGAAGGTGTTTTTCACACCTTTGATGCCTGCAGACATTCCAAGTACTTGGGGAGACAGTTGGGATAAAAAACAGACATTTTCCTAGCATCCATCTGCCAATCACTAATGTGTTGCCTGCATGGGCAGCAATGGTGAATATCTTTTATTCAGAACTCACAAAAAGAGCCATTTTCATTGACTGACTGCAGGATTAGAATGAGTCCATATTGCAATGATTGTGAGATGATACAGATGCCCTCAGGAGAAAAAAATGCAGTGGAAAAAACAATATTGTAAAGCATCAGCTTTCAGTTTATTGTGTTGTGCTATTAAAGTAAATTATCTTTATAATTGCATTATTGAGAGCTTGAATTTTGTAAAGTGTGAGCATATAAATAGCTCAGGGCGATTAAAATGTGAGCTGTCATAATGGGTAAATAAAACACACTGTGAGCTGTCACCAAAGATTTCTAAAATCATAAAGTGTGTGCCTGGATTTTTGGACTGGCTGCCATGGTTAGCAGGATTAACTAAGGGGCTAACATTTGTGAAACAGTGAAATAGATACCTTCACCTAAAATCTAAATTAAGGATGAAAAGCAGTTTCTTGCTGATTTCCTAGGCAGATGCTTGGCTGACAACACTGACTGATAGATTTACTGTTAACATGGCGCAAATCATCACTGTAATTTAAAAGCCCATTCCATATCAAGTGTCTGGTGTTATTTTATGTGAATGTCTGTTTCTTCTTTGGCTGATGCCTTAAAAAAGCAATCATATCTGGCTGATGTATTGGTCAGGCACTGTTCCAGGGAGACGCACTTTTGGCAAGACACCAACCAGGAGAGTAGAGATGGCAAAGCACATCAAAAAACATGCAAGAACCACAATACGAATGTGTCTGACATAAGGTAACTTACAAGATTTTGTACAACATTGCAAAAATGTGGTGATGGGTAGAGGGGTGGACATTTTCCAACAATAAAATAGACAGAATTAGTACTGAAAAACCATGCAATATATAAAAATGGTTAATTAGTAGAATGGCATGTATTTATCTTCATTAAATACATGCATTTTAAGCCAGAACCAAATGGGATTCACTTGCTGCTGAGATTTCAGTGCTTAAACTGAAAGAAATGTATAAGCACTTGTCATGCCAACATGATTCCACTACAATTCATCTGTCATTCCCTCTTAGTGTTTGGCTTAGATAGTTTAGACTTAGACTGTCGTGGCTGTATGAGCTCCAACCTCTAGAGCTTTACCATCCTGAGGATTTGCAGCAGAAATCTGTAGGCAATTTGAAGAGACCCTGACACCCTGCTTCTAAATGGAATTGCATGTTTTCAGCTTCAAAAGTTTAATACCAAAGGACCTTTTGTCCTCCACATAAGTGCATGGTAATGGATTGGGTAGAATGCAGTCTGGCTCTAACTGAAAAAAATACAAATTTTTAATGACCGGTGTTATGGAGCAAAGAGTCAGGCTGATGGGTTTATCCTCACTTTCCCCTCCTTCTTTTTCTTTTTTGCAATATTGAGAAATTTCCATCAACTCTTAACTTAATACATGGTGATACATTTAATACAGTTAATTCATTTATTAATATATTTATTTATTGTGCATATGGGCTTCTTAACAATACAACCCTTTACCAGACTTTGAATGGACCTTTTAAAAGGTTAGCCAATCACAGTTACCTTTTCATGTAAATCATTTTTGTAAGTATTACATGCTTGCCATCCTCAAGGAGAAATATTTAGTGATTTTTTTTTCCTTTGGGGAAAATTTAGATGAAGTAGGACAAGTTGTCATGCAGACAATACAACAACACCTCATCATAACTATTAACAAATTCTAATTAGTGTGAGGTACCTACTGTACAACCTGATACAAAACTGTGTGTGGGTTGTTTTTTGCATTATTAATGAAATTAAACATAAATTACATATCAACCCTCTCTTTTAATGTTGTTCATTTAAAATTAATTTAAATGTTGCTGTTGATTTGTCATTTCAATGAAATTTTCAAAGTTCATTTTATTTCATTTTATATAACACCCATATAAAACATTATGACAGACAGATAGATAGATAGATAGATAGATAGATAGATAGATAGATAGAGGGAAGGGGCTGAAAGTAGAACTGACAAGTGATTGATACTTGTCAGGGTGCTGATTGGCTGCATCATCCACCACGTGTATGCTGGAAATGGATCTTGCTCCATATGCGCTCTCTTGCTGCCTCCTAGTGGCAACACTGAGTAATTAGCCATGAGTAGTAGTTAGGTTTACGTGTGTTAATGAAGTAAATAATTTCATTTTACTTTCTCAGAAAGCTGTTACAGAATTGTTGTGAATCTGAATGAAAGGCCAAACTAAGTCATATTATTCAGTAGTCCTTGGAACTCCTATTTATTTCTGGCCTCCATCCATCCTAAATTAGGAGAAATACAGATTATATACAACCATTCTAGAGAATAATTGTAATTTTTGAACACCAGTGAAAATCCAGGACCTTCTAGCCAGAATCTTGGTAAGTATGACCTCAAGTATGGCCTATATTGCAGAGGAAGTCATTAATTACACCCTGAGTCCCATTATTGGTGGCCTGTGAAAAAAAGAACAACTAAAGTTTCTATTTATTACTAGAAACAAAGTTTTAAACTGTTAAAAGGTGTGTGTTTAGGGGTAGCAGGGAAGGGGGAGATTTCAGAAATGAGTCCCAGCTGTGCCCTTGTGGCTTCGTCCAGACTGAAAACTGCTTGAATCTTCTGGTTATGTGCAGTGAGGCACAATTCACTGGAGCCTTAGGAGTTTATTATAAGTTTTATAAGTGCAAAATGGTATAGACACTGTAAATCGTGAGATTATGTTACCGTGGGAGAACAAAAAGGGTAGTAATAAGTAAGTAACAAGCAGTAATAAGTAAGTAAACTCCTATGAAGGAGTGATGTTGTGCTTTCATAATTTTTCACAATATATGCAAATATGATATGAAACCATAGATGGGGCAAAAATAAAGAAAGAAAGAAAAAAAAAATTTTCTTTCTTTCTTTATTTTTGCCCCATCTATGGTTTCATATCATATTTGCATATATTGTCAAAAATTATGAAAGCACAACATCACTCCTTC
>JANDJT010000012.1:25157712-25167974 GCA_024331685.1 Stegophilus panzeri | reverse complement strand
GAGAGAGAGAGAGAGAGAGAGAGAGAGAGAGAGAGCTGTATAGCATGATTAAAACAGGCTAGTATCAAGTTAAGAGAACATGCAGCATGCTGTACCTATGCTCTATACAGTACATGTGATGTGAAACATCCTTTTAAAGCTATTGCTCTTTCTAAGATATGGATCAATTGGAAGGGCATTCCAGATCTTTTGAGAAGGTATCTGTGAAGTGTGAGGGGTGACCTAAGGCATGGTGTTTATGAATTAGACAGTAATCACTGCATGGCATGATACTGAGCTGAGAGGAAAGTAGCTGAGGGAAAACACCAGCTTTCCAGTTCTTTAGTTAAGCAGGTGATTGGAGTGTTTAAACATTATGACTTCCAAGATTGTCATCCATGCAGATGAAAAGATTGGGATGATGCACCAAGTTTAGGCTTGATTGCAGAAAGCAAAATCTGGTTTCAAATTCCAGTACAACAGAAATTTCAGGCCATATACCAGGACCTGAATTTCCCATGGTAGTCTCTGTGAGTCATGTGCTCCTCTAGTTCATTCCATGGCAAACTCGTATTACATCTACATTTTACTGAAGTTTAATGAGGCAGGAAGTATTGGACTGTCTGAAAAAGGAACACACATTCTCATTTGCTAGTGTTTATTATTAATTCTTTCACAGAATTAACTTGTGAATTCCAGCAGAGAGTGCTAAAGTGCCGTCCGTGTGCGTGTGTGTGCGTGTGTGTGTGTGTTCATGTTGAGTACCAGATGCCATGTGAACACTCATGATGTCAAATCATGAAGTGCTGTACAGAAAGTGGAGGCATTCCCAGAGAATTTTCTATTATATCCTTATTTTTTATTCCTTTTGACCCTGATCACCATCACATTTATATTCAGTGGTGAAAAGACAGCATTCATAATCAACTTTAGCAACACTGAAAGCACTTAGAAAAGTGAGAACCTTTAAGGATTCTTTGGTTGTCCCTAGAGATGAAAAACAGTATTGGCCCATTCTTATTTTAACAGATAGGGTTCCGAGTGCAACCCTTTTTATAGGCTAAGAACCTAATAAACCAATGAATTTTTAAAATCCCTTGAAATACAGTTTTTTATAAGAATGTACTCACATTCAGGTTGCAAAGAATAAAGCACCATGGGGTGATTATTTTCCTATAACAGCAAGTCTCCACATTTTTTATTACTCTTATATCACAGCAATTTGCAACCAATTAAAAAAATTATTACTTAAAGAATGACACATCATACTTTTTCTCCATTTATAGTATTATTTAATGCTATGGAATGTCTGCAAACCAGATTAGCTCCTGTTTATGACTTCATAGCAGCTATAAACTATGATCCAATAACCAGATTCTCTTTTTTCTTTCTTTCTTTCTTGACGTCAGTCAAACAACAACAATAAAAAAAAAAATGCAGATTGTCATGTAAATGAGAACCCAGAAAGTGCAAAGTCCTCTGTCCTGATAACTCTCCTGTGGTGGAAAACTTACTAAACATCGAGACTCCTTCCCTAATTAAAATAAATTTCTCCATACAGGAAGCTTTACAAAATCCATCCATTTTCTGTACTGCTTGTCCTACACAGGGTCACGGGGAACCTGGAGTCTATCCCAGGCGACTCAGGGCACAAGGCAGAGGACACCCTGGATGGGGTGCCAACCCATCGCAGGACACAATCGCACACACATTCACACAACACGGACAAATTTGGAAATGCCAATCAGCCTACACGTCTTTGGAATGGGGGAGGAAACCGGAGTACCCAGAGGAAACTCCCAAAGCACAGGGTGAACATGCAAACTCCACGCAGAAAGGATGGAGACAGGATTCATACCCTCAACTCTGGAGGTGTGAGACAAATGTGCTAACCATTAAGCCACCGTGCCCCCACTTTACCAAATCAAATATTATAATTTTTCCTTTGTTTAATAACAAATAATTTTTAATCCATTTATCATTAGTATTAGATCATATGGGGCATCCACCATATAAGTCCCTATGCATCAGCTGCTACTATAGAAACAATAATGCATTAGAACAAGCACATATAAACGTGTGATTTGAGTTACAGTCAGCACTACTGTCAGAACTGTGTTGTTTTAATGAATTAATCAACACCATCTGACAATTCAGTTCAACTCTGTTATAAAGTCTGAGTCTTGGCCTGTGAGTAATAATTTGAAACCCCAGTATTTAAAAAATAACTCTGTATTTCAAATAGAATAATATTACATTGATTTAACTGAGCAGATCTGTTTTGGGGTTTTTACAAATTTTGCCTCCCTGTGTAAACAGCAAGTAATGCCATTTATCTGCCTGTGGATAATCATTTGCCATATGTTTTGTTTTTTATTTGCTACTCTGTAATATTGAGCATATAAAATATATCATTATAAACCAGCGCCTGTAGCCGTCAGCAAGGGAGTGACATTTAAACCATATACTTATGCACTGGAGGTTTCCTCACACTTCTGCTCAGACTTGTACATGTCCTTTCCAGGTCTGAATCTGTGCTGCTTTTAACCACATTCTTCACTTTCCAAAGAAAAAACAAAATGTTAGATTTCAGCATTCCTTAGACTCCCCTCTCTGTCTCTGTCTATTCATCTCAAGGAGAGAAAGAGAGAGACCAGTTTCACTTTCCCCTGAATGTTGTTGTAGTTGGAATATACAGTATGAAGTCTATAGGCTAATCTTAAGATGCTTTCACACTAGATGTTTTCTGTCCTTAACTCATTTTACATGTAATCCTATGAAAAGTGGCCACGAGGCCAGGATATTATTGTCAGAATATTTTTGTCACTGTGGAGCTTCCAAAAGTTCAAAAAACATTTTAGAAAAGCGCAGAGTGACATCAAGCAATTTTTGACTCATGACCAATCAGGTCACAGCTTGAGGGTTGAGAAAAAAAAAACAATAAGGAGGACAGTTCCAGCGGCAGTATTCTTAGTGGGTGAATGTGAGTTGCTTAATGATCCAAGGCACATTTTATGTCATGTATATTCTGATGTCATGGACCACTCCCACTTTAACTATGGTAGCGTACAGTGACCTGAATGCCATCTAATCCTACAAGCATGTCTCTTAATTTTCTCTCTCCCAAGCCAAAGCACAGGCAAACCTGTGAATAATAAGTCTTCTTCTTATTATTATTAATAATAATAATAATAGTAATAATGAACTATAAAAATAATGAATAATACAGCTACCCTGTACTAGCTAGGACTGTTATGGTTACAGTGTGTGAGCCGTGAGAGCCTCTTTTTTCATATCAACATAAAAGATGTGCCAACTAGTGTGTTTTCTGTAGAAAAGACTGCCTAATGTGAAAGCAGCCTTAAACCAGAATTTTACAAGAAAAGAGTTAAACTGAAGGATGACCTTTGTAAACAGAGTCCTTTAATCTATCCATAATTGGAGTGTTCCTGTTGATACCTACACAAATTATTTCTCAGCAACACAAAAAAGTCTTTGTCACTAAGCCCCGTTGCTGTTAATTTTCTATTTTACTTGCCCCTTCCCTTAGAAACACATCATGTCTGTTTGTCTAGAGAAGACTAGCCAAAAAATATTATGGCATCGTCTCCCTGTTCATTAAAAGCTTTCATTTAAAGTGGGACAGAAGGGGAAAAAGAGGTCAGGTCAGACAACATCAGAGTTGCTATTCGCAACCTCTGTAAATAAGAGGACATCTTTTGACCAGATGTAATTTCATTTTGCTATTTGGACCTTTTTCTGCTTGAACCTAGCTGATAGGTCTTGCACATTCAATTGAGTCTTAACGTTCAATTATTTGGTGCCTGGATGTCTCTTGCCTGGTTTCTTTTTTTTTTTTTTTGTTCCTGATTTTCACATTTATTCATATTGGACTGCCTCACAGATGGAATATTAGCAGTAATTTCATGGTCTGTGGTATGATGGATTATGCTATCTGAAATCTCCAGAAGAGGGAGAATTCTTCAGGTCAAACAATGTTTATTTTGTGAAAGATCCAGGCAGAGAGTGAAAGGAGAGTGGATTGATGGATTGTGCACAGGCTTGATCTGTGAAAAAAGATGACAGGGAGCTCCTCTTTATTCCCTGTGACTTGTTTCCCTGTCTCTCTGTCTCTCTCTCTCTCTCCCCCACCTTCATCCGTCAAACATATTTCATCAGATATAAGCCAGGTCTGACGCTTTTATACATTGTATAGTTGTTGTCAGTCTTTCACTCTGTACTTGTGCGCTTCCAGGCAGTGCACTCTTTGAACTTGGCCCGTCTGTTTGCTTCAGTGGTGTGACTGCTGACTTTATGAGGAAGGAATATTTGTAGCTAGAGACAGAGAGGCTCCTGAAGGATATGATTTTGGTCTCTCTGTCAATACCTTTGCTGTAGCATCATATAGAGAGCCAGCGGAGATGGAGATGATGCCTCCAACAAAAATGCTAGGCCCATTAACCATCACCAAATAAATTCTTCTTTTACCACCATAGTCTCTTAGCCCCTAGCTCGGTCCAACTAAACCTCTGAATCTTCTACTTTCCTAAATAGGGCAATAGTTCTTTCAAGAGCCTTCAGTACTTTTTCAGCATTATCTGAAGTTTTTAATTAGGCTGTCTTTATTCAACACTGCTCTGTGTTCAGGTGCCAAAGACAAACAGTATTGGCCCAAAAAGCTCAAGTACAGCTTTTCCACAGTGAAACACCAAAGCTTCTTTGAGTAAGCTTCTCATCACTTTTAAACCTTTTTAAAGGCTTTATGAGACTTAAAGTAGTTTGTCCAGAATGGTGGCAATTGGTACAAAGTGTTCCATACACACTTTCCATTTATAAGGTGTTTAAAAAAGTAGGGTGTAGAGCAGCCATGTGGTAGCAGCACAATGCATAAAAGCATTGCAGATACAGGTCAAGAGCTTCAGTTAATGTTCACAACAAACATCAGAATAGGGAAAAAATTTGATCTCTGTGACTTTAACCCATGGCAGACTCACCCTAACTTGACAGTTGAAGACTGGAAAAAGACCCGGTGATTTTATCCCTAATCTTCAACTGTGCTGTTTGGGTGAGTTTGTACCCATGATGTTCTTGGCTGATAGGAGTGTAACCCAATGTGGCCTTCTGCTGTTGTATCCCATCCACCTCAAGGTTCAGTGTGCATGCTTTGATGCTTTTCTTCACCATGGTTATAAAGAGTGATTATGTGAGTTTCTAAATCCTTGATGGTAGCTCGACCCAATCTGGCCATTTTCCTCTTATCAACAAGGCATTTCCACCCACAGAACTGTCGCTCACTCAATGTTGTTGTTGTTTTTTTTTACACCATTCTGTGTAAACTCTACAGAATGTTGTGTGTGAAAATCCTAGGAGATCAGCAGTTTCTGAAATACACAAACCAGCCCATCTGGCACCAACAACCATGCCATGGTTAAAGTCACATTTAAATCACTTTTCCCCCATTCTGATGTTTGATGTGAACATTAACTGAAGTTCTTGACCTGTATTTTCATGGTTTTTTACATTGTGTTGTGCACATGATAGTGGATAGTGATTATGCGTTTGTGGTATTATGTAGATTGTTGTGTAGCTACAACTGATGGACTTTCACCCTCTGCTAGAGTCCACAGGGATATAAGATTTGCGATGACTGCAGAGAAAGAACAGCTTTGCCTCAATCTTGTAATCCTGCAGTCAAATAGAAGGTCTTTGATGGAGACCTGAAACAAGTTACATAATTTTTTTTAATTTAAAAGTTCAATACTTTAACACTGTAACATATTTTAATTTTATGGATGGTGGTGCAGTGTTGGAAAGCATGGTGTAACAGCAGGTAATGTTGCAACTTCACAGCACCAGGGTCCCCTGTTTGATCATGAACTCCGGATACTCAGGTCTATGACAGAGGACGTTGGTGCTTTTTAAAATAGCAGACAAGACCACAGTGATAACATCACTACCAGTCCGCCAGTCGACTTTACCAAGAAAGTTGAATGGACCTGTTTTTGCTCCACGGCTTCTGAAATAAATCAGTCTTAGGCATTGATCTGCCATCCTATTTCATTGTCAATCTCTCCTAATAAGAGGAGACATTAACATGTAGGTTGTTAAAGTGATCAAGTGGAAGAAAACAAGTGGAAGAAAGAGTTTCACTCCCATGTTTGGCCCTATAAAAACAAGCAGATTTTATGCTTTTCTCCATTCCATCCACATGTGCAGATGTGTTCTAGGGTCAATCTCTGGGGAATGAAGGCTTTCCCCATTAGCCATATCTGTACATCATCAGCCCAGATATACATCTGGCATCTCTATTTCCTCTCAACCCAGATTCAGAGTAACCCCACAAGTGCATTGAAGAACTGTTTCTGCTCATCAAGAACAATATCCTCATGTTGTGAAGAAATATGCAACAATTAGTATTTTTCTCTCTCTTCTTACAATATTAGATCCCATATATCATTATATGATTCAATTAAAATACAGAGTAAATTGATTTTTTTTTAACAGAAAGGGTGATCAGAGTAATGGAGGGTGACGTGTTTATATTTAAAACACAAAGTCCACCTAGCTACAAAACTGTGTATCTCCCACCATTTCTCTAAAGAGTCAGACAGCTGTTTCTGATCAGTCAGCATCACTGATGGCAATTCTAACAAATCAAAGAGTCTCCTCATTGTGAAAAGCTTTTACTTTTTCCATGTGCTCACATTTTGGGTATAAAAGTGATGTGAAATAAGACCTCCATTCCCATTACCTATCTAACACAGTTGTCACCTGTTACATGAATAGACTGCTGAGATGATATAGGTTTATGGATGGGTGGAAGGGTTTCATTTTTTTTTTTTTTTTTTTTTTTACATTTTGTAAAAAAAAAAATTCATTTATAGCAGTTCAAAGTGCTCCATTTATCCATGAAAAATCCTTGCCATGATTTATGTTTCCGTCAAGATGGTATAAATGTTCCATGAAGTAGACCATTCTTTCAAGCAAGGGAGGTTTCATGATTTACGAAACCAAATTCAGCCTTATTTTTATAAGGTTGTAAATACCTAGTGATTGAAAAGATATGTGTGTTAAAAATGGCTCCATTTCTACTTCATTGTCAACTCCCAGTCCCTACTATTCAATCATTGTATAGTAAGACTTGCTGTAATTTTACAATGCAGATTTATATGCATGGCTCAAAAGCACAACCAACTTATGAGGAAAAGACTATGTAGTTTATGTTGAATTAATATATTACTGTATTTGCAAAAACAGCACACATGTTACTTCCAGGGTCTATCAGAACTGACCCTGTATGATATAACTGTAGCTTTCAACATATGAGGTTTGACACTTTTCAGACAAAACATCCAGCTATGCTGTAACAGGTTTGCATGCCCTGGGTCTGTTCTTTGTTCTAGTTATATCAAAATAAATTTGCTAACAATGCCTGGTCTTTCATTTTTTACTGCACAACATGATCTGACATGAGTGTTTTCCATTTTCCCAGCATGCATTTGTGTTTGAGCTGCAGAACACATAGATAAGGGTTTTGATTCCTGCACAGATGACAAGTGGAGGACTGATGCCTCACAAATTCAAGGTGTGACAAGGCTGGCTGATAATCTGTCCTGACATTCCTGGACATGTTCCCAAAACTGGATCCTTCCAAATTTGCCCCAGTTTTTAGATTTTCATTTATCAGGGATTGTCCAAACTACATGAAAGTTGTCACATGTTATAAAGCAAAGGCCAGTTTGACATATTTTCATGCTATAGAGTGCCATCATAAGAAGTCATCTTATAATATGCATGGGAGGAACATGGGAGGGATTCTATATATGTGTTTAATAGGATGAATAAATAAATAAATGACTGAATAAATAAATAAATAAGTTTGGGTAAAACGCCTTTATTTTGGCATTTTTCAGTTTGTGGTGGTGCCTGGAATCTACAGTATGATTGACTTGTGTCTGTTAAAAACACAAGTAATAATAATCAGGCAACCCAGTGTTTTCTGGGTTCTTTCTGATACAGAGGAGCAATGTGATGAAAACAGTCTCCTGATATCTGCCTGTCTGCTGTTGACATGTCTGTCCCAGTATCCAGCTGGTTTTTGGAAGAAAACCAAGCTAGAAATGATTACTCTGTCTTTTTAATGTTCAGTGACAAAAGCGCCATTGCTTTGGCATTCATTACCCATTTACATATACAACAACCAAGATCTGACCAAGCATTCTGTTTGGAAATAATACAACTTATCATCAAAATAACAAGAGTCAGCATATGAATGGGTTTGAATGGCTCACTGCATGAACCATCTCTTTGTGTGTTCATCAAAGAAGTTAGCTAGCTGTAATTTGAAACTGCTCTGAATCTCTGCTCCTGACCAGGTACTTCAGACTTCTATCATCCTTTCTTAAATGTACACTTTTGTGGTAAATGATGACAGCTTTGACATTTTTTTCTGTCCTTCCTCCATTTGACATTGTTGATGGCCAATTATATTTAATAAACAGCTTTGGTGCAGAAATAAATCAATTTCAGGACAGCCTAATCCTTAACTGCAGCAGACTGTGAAGCCACAAGTTCTGGAGAAACAGTTGGAATGGCCCATAATGGAACACATATGTCACACAGTGAAAGCCTCTGGGAACTTTTTATCTAGTATTGCTTAGCTTCAGGTACAGAAACACTATCAAAGAAGATATCCTCAGTGCCTAGAAGAAATGAAGCCTTCTTATTATTTTTTTTATTTGTCCACAACGAGAGTGGCAAGGTTGTTGTATTTATGTATGTGATCCATGCTCTTCATGTCCTCTAATGAACCAATCATCACAACCCCAGCTGAGTTCTGCGAGTTCCTCAACGTTATGTGGGGAGAATAGTTTACAAACTGTTGGGTCAAAGGTTTAACTGGAAAAACACAAAGTCTGAGCCTGGCACTGGCTGAGATACATTGAAGAGTCCCAGTAGAACCATCTGTCTTATGAATTAAGTACAGATTGGAGGATAAAGTGATGACTAAGAAGAAGCTGTTGATGCAAGTCATTGTTTGGGGATTGTTTTCGTTCATGCATGTGTGTGCTCCCAATGTAGTATTAATTACTGCCTTAAACCAAAAACTTCTTTATTAGCATTTGTTTTTTATGACTAAGATTTTCATTTTAAAGTAACTACACCATTTCTTTTTACATTTGCTGGTTATATACATGACCAATGCTGCATAGTATGCTGATGAATTTATCAGAAGTAAAATATCATGTATTTTAGTTTTGCTGTCATAGCTAGTCTTGCGATGACAGCATAACTCTCTCTCCCTCTTTCTTTGTGTGTGTGTGTGTGTGTGTGTGGAGCTACACATACTACTCCTGAGATTCAGTGATCCTGAACAATTCTGCTCTCCGTAGCTGCCTGATCCATCCTGATGCCCTACTTCTGGTTGAGTTCTCATCACTTGGAAATCACTTGCTGCTGCTGCGGATGGCCCCACATGAACAGCCTAAAGATCAATGAGATTACTGAGGGTTGTACCACTTAAAAACCATGATGATGGCTTTAAACTGCAATTGTCATGAACAGTTCTGCACGCAAGCCTTCTGGTTATGAATTTCCTGGTTGCACAATTGCACTCTGTTGTCACCAAGATGAGGATGGTTTCTCCTAAGGTTTCTTCCTCATATCGTCTCAGTTTTTTCTTGCCTATGTCGGCTCTGCCTTGCTCATTATGGATAAACTTATCAATTTAAAATTTATATCCTAAATTAATATATTTCTGTAAAGCTGCTTTATGACATTGTCCATTGTTAAAAGCACTATAAAAATAGATCTGAATTGAATCCAGTGTAAATAAAAAATATTTAAGTTTTTTCTGCATTGGTAAACCTGATTGGATGCTAAACTGAGCCCATTTGATTGACACATGGAGTACAGCAACTGGTCTAAATAAAATGCTTGGAAAAGTCATTATGTAAAGTATAAAAGAAGAAATAAGTATTGAAGCAAAATTACTGTTAAAGTATTTTCCACCCTTGCTTGGTAATGGACTTAGACAAATGGATACTGCTGTAATTCATGGAACAGATTATCTAAACACATGAGATTTAAGTTGATCAGGTGACGTGGCAATTAAACGCGTTGTTTGATATATAAACAACACCTGTGAACCTCAACATCAGCCTTATTAACTTCGGCGAGACTGCATATCGGTCGTTTGTGTAACGAAAACAAAAAGACACTTCATTTCCTCTCTATCTTTTCTCAAAATCTCTGGACTTTTCTATCCCTTTAAAAAAAGAGAA
>JANDJT010000012.1:25119577-25134768 GCA_024331685.1 Stegophilus panzeri | reverse complement strand
ATAGAGGCTGATGGCGTGGTTCACAGGTGCCATATTTATATCACGCGACGCGCTTAATTGCCACGTCACCTGATCATAGCAGGCCTATAAATAGGCATGATTTTACACAAGCTTCAGATACCGGTCATGCGCGAGAGGCACTTCCCATAGTGTTATGCTAACCGCAACGTCGAAGTTCCCTTCTCAGGGAACAGCATTTTATAAGCTCTGCACCACTAAAATAAATTTACACCGGACGTGAGCAGCAGTGAAAAGGGAGTTTCGGCATTGAGTCTATTTTTTTTCTGTACTGCTCAAGCTGCTTGCGCTGAATTAAAGGACCAGTACACCGTTGAAAAATTTAAATCAAGATGAGTTGACAAAAAATATATATCAAATATATAAGTTAATATCATCCAAAAAAGTTTATATTAGGCCTATATATTACCAGTTTGATATTGATGAAGTAGAAATGCTTTTGTTTGTGGTGAGTGAATGTGAGACTACTGGAGGTTTTTTAGAATTCGGTCAATGTTAATATGAATTAATAACATTCAGTAAGTTATGAAATCTTACTTTAATCTTCAGAATTTATAATGTATTAATGTTAATTTGAGTAATGTGTTTTCTGTTTATGAGACCAGTTACTGTGAAACAACTTGTTGAAATGGAGATAATAAAGTTTTTATTTGCATTTTTTTTAGAATTGTGGAATTAATTATTATTAATTTAAAAGAAGGCATAAAAGGCAGAACTATCGGTATCGGCCGATATCACTCTGAATAATCATTATCGGTATGCGGCTGAGAAATTTAGTATCCGTGCATCTCTAGTAGAAAGTACTTGTAGCTCCAGCTATCAAGAGCTATCCAAAGTTCAAGAGCTTATGCAAGGTAGACGGTTCATTGATCATCAGTAACTGCTTTATCATGATAAAACAAGGCAATTCGATATACATTTTATATATGCTTTCAACATTGACACTGTCACAAAGCAACTTTACAGAAATCCAGATGTAGATATTTATGAGCAAGCCAGAAGTGACAGTGGCAAGGAAAAACTCCTCAAGGCTACATGAGGAAGAATCCTTGAGAGGGCACCAAACAGGCACTCATATGCTTGTTCACTCATTAAGCTATTTAGAGTGGCCTACCAGAATGTTTTCAGGAAGGGAGCCCAGAAGAAACCCAGAAGAAACTCTAGTCTAGGAAGTAGTTTTTGCATGTTTTGTGGGCCTGGCCTTGGGAGGAATGCTAAAAGAAGGAGTTATATTTGTTTTAATTTTGGGTGCCAAGGATGGACTTGCAGGGCTTAAATGTTCTCAGCCGCACC
This sequence comes from Stegophilus panzeri, assembly GCA_024331685.1. NCBI lineage: Eukaryota > Metazoa > Chordata > Actinopteri > Siluriformes > Trichomycteridae > Stegophilus > Stegophilus panzeri. Next base: position 25,133,457 of record JANDJT010000012.1, on the reverse strand, counting down.
CTGAATGTTCTTTTTCACCTTTAGTTAACCTAAGTATTGTAATGCATGCCATTTTTACTCTGTGAAATCCTTCAGAGCGGATTCCCACTTACTGTACAACTGTACAATAGTTGTTCTTACTGCAAAATGACCGCACATACATAGTGGGGCAGCATGGTGGTGCAGTGGGTTGCATTGCCACCTCACAGCTCTAAGGTTTTAGGTTTGATACAGAGCTCAGGTTGCTTTCCCTGTCTCAAACCAGAGGAAAAGATTATTGCTCAGTGGTTGCTTTTCCTAAGCTCAGGAGATAGTTGTCATTCTCATATCTCTCTCATTTTAGTATAAATAGTGTTTCAGATGTTTCTCCTAAAATTCCTTAGGAGAAATAAAAGTAGACCCAAATGAGACATGAGAAATATCTGAGAGAAAGGAGTCAAAACTTAGATGTGGTGTGAGGAACATGAAACATCACTTTATTGTCTTGCTGTAATCTCTTTTAAGACTCCATTATAGAAACATTTTGTTGCTCAGATATTGCTCTTTCTAAGGTCAGGATACTAAGTGCTGAATCTCATATGTCTCATTTAGGTTTCAACTTTGTCATCACATGTTTCTCCTGAAATTCCTTATGAGAAATAAAAATAGACACAAATGAGAAAGTTCTGAGAGAAAAAGGACTCAAAACTGAGAATGTGGTGTGAGAAACAAGGGAGATCTCTATTGTCTAGCATTAGTCTTTGTCAAGACTCCATTTTACCTTCAGAATGAACCAGAATTTTTTTTTTCTTCAAATAATACTTCCAACTGTAACCTCTTTTTACTCTTTATTGTTTCACATTCAGCGTAAGAACATTTGCCAACAAAATCGCTCATTTATCTTGACAGAGACATAGCTCTTAAAAAAACCAAACACCTTTAGCCAATAGAGGAGTCACAACAGTATTTATGGGATGCTTCCCATATCGCAACAAATGTAATATAAAATAATAATAATAATAATAATAATAATAATAAGCATCTTTAATCTATTAAGTTGATCTAATGTGACTTTTGTTTAAAAGGTCTTTTTTCAGCTTTGTTTTGTCAACCGGTGTCAAGCTGTGGATATTTGCCACAGCTCATGACATAAGGTACGGGGAGGGGTGACACATGAACTGGATTAAATACTGAAACTAGTATTACGCATATCAAAAGATCAAGGGCTACTACATTAAGTGTGTATAATCTGACGTTGAAACAGGATACAAATGATTCTCTTGAACTTACTTAGTATTTTAGTATTCCATTTACTTTATTTTTTTCCAAATATTTTCTTGCCATGCTTTCCAAATGCCACAGAGTTGGCACATTCCTCAGCAGTGAAGAACTGATCAAACAGTAGATGGAGAAGATGAAGACAGTCCTTCTTTGCCTCTTGTTGAATAACTGCCAGGCTGGTAGAGGAAAAGAAGAGCCCACTATCTGGGTACAGTTCTTGTTGACCAGGTCTTGTTGACCAGGCATCAGAATTCCACTTTCATATGCTTTGTATTCATCCAACTGATCTATAAAGCCCCTGAGTGCTTGCATGTGCTCAAGGTCTGAAACAGAAAAAGTATGGGAGAAAAGAATAAGCTTCTGTTCCAAATGAGACTAATTTTAAGTAACAAAATATGAGCTGTATGAATGCATTTCTTATTGCTAGGTTCATTTCACCAGGCTAGTCACTTCTCACAAACTGCCATCTAAACAGGCAAGTAGACATTATAGTTTCACAAAATAAACCATAGTTACAATACATAGTAACATAAAACATTAAAATTACACTCACTCATACTGGACAGCATAACCCGCATCATGTTCCTCTCTTTAATTAATGTCTGTACTTCCAGCTTGCAGGTGTCACATGCCTACCACATTATTTTTTCATTGAATGTATTCTCTGAGTTGACTCTGGTTAGGCCTGTTTGATAATCTGTATCTGAATCATGCTCTGTGATTGCAGTATGTGCTGGTGATCTTGGGCATGGTGTATGCTCACCATTCTCTAACCCAAGCCTGTCACCCTTATTTGTACTTTCAGATGAAGGTTGAGGATGAGACTGTATATGAGATTGATTAAACAAAAGCCCCAAAAATGTTTCCTTCGGAGTGGAAGTTTGTAAAAATGGTTCGGCTATCATGTTCATCCAAATCCATTAAGGCAGGCTGCTCTTGGTTAGAACACTCAGGTGATCTAAGGGTCTGTACATTAAAAGGCTGGGTGGCCCATGGTGATGGCAGAGACTGATGCTGGGTTGGTGGAAAAACTGAAGATTGAGGATGGGTTTGTGGAGAAGAAGGTTGGTGTTCAGCTGGACATACTTTGGTGGGTTATGGATTCTCTTGGGCATTTCCATCACACTGACCTCTGTTCTGTGGAAAAGAGAAAATTACCACAAAAAATTAATAGATTGAACAAGTGCTTCTGGCAAACAATAGGTAAATACTACACATAATAAATGCTGCTACTTACCTTGTCTTTCTGTTTCCCTCCATATTTTGCAGCATCACCCTTTGTTGAAGCAAGGGTATGAAACAACCAATACAAAAATGCTAATAATATTATTTATTGTGTAAATGCCAAGTTTGTGGTATTTTTCATAGGCTACTTGTTTTAACCTTTTTAATAAAAAAAAAAGAGTGAACCCTGAACCTTCGATGTTTTTTTCCAAGCTGCCACCTATCTTTGTGAACTTGGTGCTCAATCACACCTCTCAGGTGAACTGCACACCTGGTGTAATCATATGTGGAATCCCTATACTGCCCTATGAAGGCAAAATGCTGTAACTACACTTTTTGTATATATAAAAAAAATTATAATAAATCGGGTCCATTAACCCGATTGGACATTAACAAATGGACCTTTTTATATTAAACTTGCATGAGTGATCAAGGCTCATAATACTGCTTTGTACAAGCAGTTCACAAAGGATGTTTCCTTTTAAACACGAACAGCGTGAAACAATGTTTAGAAGTTGTGAACAGTACCATAGTATCTTTCTATGTCTCTGTGTTAAACACGGCAGACTCAGGTAATTAATTTATTTAAAAGTATGTCGTGATGCTGTGGTATTAAGACATGAACAAATAATTAGTGTTTTTTGTTTTTTTTTCATGTTCAGATTTGTTTTCCAGCTTTACAATAAGACTGAGGATGGCGCAAATAACCCATTCTCATTGGAGGAGGAAAATGAAGAGTCAATCAAAACAAAAAGATATATAAGGCAAATTCTGCCAGTGAGAATTATTTATTTAATTATATGTATTTATTAGAAATGCTTAGCTTGTATGTACACTTTGGTGTGTGATTTTCTTTTCTTGCAGCAAAAAAAACCCTACAAATGGAAGAAACGACAATCCCAAGGTCAAATGACTACTGTTTAGAACTAAATACTTCTTGCTCCAGAGTGGAAAATGAGACTTCTCAGACAGAGGAACCTTCTGTGGAGTATGGACCTGAACTTTGTAATGTCAGAGAAGGAGTTCATACAAGACAATAGCACAATCAATACACTGGTCTTGATTCTGATGTGGAACAGTTTGATCATATAGACTTAAGCAATGATTTCCTATTTTCTGAATTTGACGATGAGTCGGAAGAAAGCCCTTTGCTTGACGATAGCCTTTCATTTAATCACAATGTTGTAAATAATGATGCAGAAATCAGGGAAAAGTTTGGTGATTGCCCACTTTACAGAAATGCTCCTATATCTACTGCAGAGAGTCTTCTCATTATATTATATTTTGCTAATAGACACAAAATTACAGGGAAAGCTCTAAGTGACTTACTTAAAATGATTTCCCTGCACTGTCCAGTAGAACATCACACAGAGTGTCTGAACAATTTACAAAAAAAAATAATAAATTTGATGATGCTGGTCCTTCCTTTATTTTGCACAAATATTGCAGCTGTTGTTATATGTCACTTGAGAGTGATAATGCGCAGTGTCAAGTTTGTGAAACCAATGTGTTAACAGAGGGGTCAACTTCATTTTTATTGAACTTCCAATTGAATCACAAATTAAGGCATTGTTTGCAAAAAAACGTTTTGAATAAAAGTTTAAATTTAGATTCATTAGACAGAAAAAGGGCCAAAGCAATAGTGAAGAAATATATGATGGAGAAGTATATCAGAATTTATTAAGTAGCAATGGGCCACTTAGTGATTCCTGCAATATCACTTTAATGTGGAACACAGATCCAGATTCCAAAATCCAAATTCAAGTCATCCAAATTCTCAGTTTGGCCTTTTTACTGTATCAGTAATGAGCTAAACTTTGTGGAATGTACAAAAAGAGAAAACATGATTTTTGCAGGCTTTTGGTTTGGTAAGGCAAAACCCTCTATGCTGACTTTCCTTAAAGCATTGTGTGACACTCTTAACTACAAAGAGATGGAGTCCTTGTTCAGTTTTCTGAATCACCAAAGCCTTTCACATGCAAAGTCTTAATCATTGCAGGGACTTTACCTGCAAAAGCATTAGTGTTAAATACTGTTAAGTTCAATGGATATTTTGGGTGTTTGAAATGTGAACAGCCAGGCACAAGAGTAAAAACTGGAGAAAGGGGACATGTTGAGGATGCCATCGTTGAACATGCCAAGTTGCCATTTGGCTCAAAAACCATTGTGCGTGGAGTTAAGTGTCCCACTTACCTTAACACTTCACATAGTTTTGATTTGGTCTTAGGCACAGGTATTAATTACATGCATTCTGTGCTGCTTGGTGCCATGCGACTTTTGATGTTATTGTGGTTTTCCACAGAATTCTCACACTGTCCTTTTAGCATAGTCAGTTCAATTGGTGAAGTAGACAAACACATGGGTGAAATTCAACAACCATTTGGAACACGTTACATTCGCTCTATTTCTGCCCATAGAATGTACAACAAAACCTCAGAATACCGGTATATGTTGTTGTTCTTTGGGCCAGTAGTATTCTTGCAAACCTGTACTACAACCATTTTCTGCTGTTAAGTGAGTCAATATTCATTCTTCTATTGGACTTGATAACTTTTGAACAATTAGATCATGCTGAGAAACTTTTGTGTATGTTTTGTTCTCAGATGGGTGAGCTTTACAGTCAAAGATACCCAACAGCCAATGTGCACTTATTAGTACATTTAGCAGACCATGTTAGAGCTCTTGGACCTTTCTGGACTCATTCTTGCTTTCACTTTGAAGACAAAAATGGACATTTGCTTTGTCACATTAATAGAACTCAAAATATATCTTTACAAATGGTAAATGCAGTGAAGCTCTTTCAGCATCTCCCAAATATTGTGCAGACCACAAAGATTAGTAATGTTATTGCTGATTTCATTGCTTAGATGACAAGTTACACAAGTTTTTGTTCAACAAACACTGTTGCCTCTAGAGTTAAAGAAATGGTTGTTCCTTTTAATCTTTTGCTGGATTGTGCAGACATGTCTACAGTAGAAACATTTGTGGGTCATAGCTTATATAGTAATGTAGTGAAGTCATTTAACAGAGTTCAGATAGGCAGAACTGTCTACTTCTCAAAGCAGAATGTCAGAGCCAAAAAAAAGGAATAATTGCACTGTGACATTTCATGAATGGAGGGAGATCAGATATGGTCAAATTGACTTTTGTTTTTAGTTATAAAGATGGAGACAAATTTTCAAATGAAAAATATCTTGTTTTTGTGAATGAATTTTTATGCACAGGAATGGATCTTCTGCAGGACACTGTAACAGGTTTTCACATTGTATGCTTGCTGGGAGATTCAAGGAAAAATGGAAGTTTTAGCAATTGAAAATATTCTGAGCAAACTAGCTTTCTTAAATTTGTATTCAGTGCCAGGCATTGTATATGCATGTCATTTCCCAAACACACTAGAAAGGGATTAAACTAATGTATGAAGTTTAATAGACTTATTGTTTTACTTATTGTCTGTATTTTAATATAGGCCATGTTTTCCTTTGTTGAATCATTGTGTAACAAAACAGTTGTATTTGATTGAACTTGTGTGGTTGAATAACAGTGAAAATACTTGAAAGGTACTAAATAAAGTTTAAGTCTATATTAAGAGTGACATTGAAGGAATTGGATTAGAGTTAAATGTAATTTTTGACATACATTAAGAGAATAGAGTTGTACAATTTATGTCATCTACCAGATGCCTTTATCCAAAGTGACTTATAGAAGTCTCATTACAGGAACAAAACCCTGGAGTTTTTTTGGTGAAAGGTACAATGATGATGGCTTATGACTCAATCCTTGAATACTATAGATTAATAAATATTAATATTATACAGTAATATTGAAAAATGTTTGAGTACATATTGAGACCATTCACTTGTGTGATGTTGTAGAGATCTCTTCTGAAAATTTAGAGGAAATAAATATGAGAGCACCAGAGTCTCCTATGAAGGAGAACTATCTGAGCACAGTGTGTGATGTTGTAGAGATCTCTTCTGAAACTTTAGAGGAGATACATATGAGAGCACCAGAGTCTCTAATGAAGGAGAGCAATCTGAGCACAATGTGTGATGTTGTAGCGATCTCTTCTGAAACTTTAGAGGAGACCAATCTGAGAGTGTTTGAGTTTTTGTCTTAGGAGACAAATGTGAGAAACAGGAGACTCAAGCAACAGTCTCCATTTGATGTTCATGTAACCTCATTTATGTCTAGGAGAAACATTTGAGATGTTAAAGAGATATTACATGCCTACACCTTTCAAACTGGCATATTATGACCTAAAGACACTTTTTCTCAACTTACTTCAAAATAATTGAACTTAACTGAGTGCTTTTGGTGGAGACACAGATCTAAACTGTGATAGCAGAGATGAGCTAACTGGATTATTCGGTGTAATTTCATTGGAACACAGCAAATTCTCTGAGATTGTCTCAACTGTGCATACTGTGCATAGGGTCCAATAAACATTCACACATTGGGTTCAGCTGGATGTACATGAACATTGTAATTAATTTTAGCACTTGAATGTTCATTAAATAACATTCACTCTCTTGCAATTTTTAAGGTAATAAAAATGAGATTGTAACCATGCATAAAACAGAAAGAGGCTGTGCAAAGCAGAAAGACAGATAGGGAAGATCCCCTCATGCATCTGGTATGTTGTTTGTTTTTGCACTTGGGCTGAGCGTTCCAGAGAGAGTCACTATCTTCATTCCCATCTGCAGGAACAAAGCAGAAGCCTTGCCTTGGCAGAAGCAGAGAAACCACTGGTAGGAGATGTTGGCCAGGTATTTGCCTCAGAGGCATTTCACCTCTACCACATGATCTCTGTTAGGGAACACTGACCATCCCAAGCCACAAACTGAACATAACTTTGGTGTGTTTTATGATTTTAGCATTGACCTCATGTCAAAAAATCATACCAATTGTGTATGATTGTCATTAGTTCAAATTAGATGAGGAATGGTTCGATTTGCCTTTGGGTTGGTACAGGAATAACTTTGTATTGAATTAGTAAACTACTGTGCATATGATATAAGGTGCAATGCGATTATATAACTGATTAAATTTAGCTTTGATTTGATTTACTGCTAGAGCTGTTATACCAATTACTGCATCTTAGTAATCATCAGTCATATTTCCAAAGGTTTCTTGTAAGGTCTGGGTGGCATGCTCTAAATAATATCTGTATCTGTCAATAGTATCTGTCAACAATATTTATTGTGACAGATAGCTTACACTGTGCACAAATCTCCATTACATCATGAACTTTTCAGATTTTTACTGTTGTGGAAAGAAAACTGCACAGGAGAGCAGAAACATTTCACAGCTTTGTCTTGTCAGCATTTAGTTAAGTTTTAGTACATGTTCCCATAAAATGTCGAGAGAACATAAAAAAATATGAGGACATGACAAATACAAAAATCTTGTGCTGCACTTGGATACATCATCAGTGATGTTGCCTGGGGTCATTGGGTGTTTCGAAGATCAGACACCCTCGCCCAGGAGACCCAGCCAGGGGTGATCAGGCCAAGTAGCTTATGTTCAAAAGTAGCTTATTTTCTATGGATTACCTCACTTGCCCTTCAGCCTTGCCAACATGTCTAACACAGCCAGCATGATACATGCCTCCCCAGTAATTAAAGCTGAAGCAATCCCCAATGGTATTGTTAATGCGTGCTCAATGCCACTGGTTCCATATGGATTTCTCATTACAATTAACACTACACAGACATCTGCCTAACAAAACAAGAGCCATACCAGCCTTCCCAGTGACTAAGGCTGTGGCAAGCCCTACTGGCACTGTTAATGCATGCCCAGTGCCACTGGTTGCATATGGAATTCATCACACAAACGTGCCTACCTAACACATCCAGAAGCATACATGCATTAGCACATGACAACAACACACATCTCGACACATATCTAAAATACGATGGGGTCATCATAGCCAGTTCACTGATACCCTTATCCAGGCAACCCAGCAGGGACTAAACAGCTCTCAGCTTGTGTCTGTGTAGCATGCGACCACAGATCACTCCTAATAAATATAGGTTTGTACAATGTAATTGAACAGATACAATATTGCTATATTTATCATATAAACACGAGGGTGGGTCAAATAAAAACTGTTTTTCTTAATTATTAGTTTGCATTGTTTATTGCAAATATGAGATTTTTCTAAAGAATCTCCATTTCATTTAATGCAAGTGTTCATTTGACTCAGCCTCATATATTGTGTAATTTTAGTTTTGGAGTATTGCCACAAATGTTCTCCTCATGTCTGCATGGGCTTCATCCCACCTAATAAAAACCTAATGTGTAAAAAAAACTACTGTGTAAAAGTTATTTAGTCTTTCATCTGCTTTTGGTAACATCTGCCAATCAAACCAACTGTTTATTTTTATTATTATTATTATTATTATTATTATTATTATTACTGTTATTAGTAGTAGTAGTACTAGTAGTTGTAGTAGTGGTATAGTAGCAGTAGAAGTAGTAGTAGTAATAGTAGAAAGAATAGTAATAGTACTACTAGTAGTAGATGAAGTAGTAGTAGAAGTAGTAGTGGTAATAGTAGAAGTTGTATTATTATTATTATTAGTAGTAGTAGTAGTAGTAGTTTAGCTTTTTTGAGTTTTTGCTAAATCTGGTAAACAATGGAACAGATTTCCACACAGATCAAATATCCTTCTGTGAAACATGATATTTTATTAGGGTTAAGTTTAAGGTATCCATACAGCAGGCTGGAATAAAGAACTGAATTAACTCAACAACAGTTCCTGTTTTGAATCAAATTAATTAAGTAATAGGAATGTTCCTGATGTTTTAATTCTAGGGCTTTTTTTAAATAACATTTTCGCACATACTTTTCTATCTCCTTCTGCTCATCTCTGAAAAGAATTTGGTTCTCTTTGGTAAAAGTTTTAGACAATTTTGTCATTACAATTTGTCATTGCCCTGTTAAAATCTTTTAACAAAATGAGCTAATTTCCAATTCTACATATAAACAAAGACAAGACTTTAAAAGAGGATAAAAGTGAAATGTGATACTGCTATTCTCAAAAATGAATCAACAACCAATCAGATTCAAGAATTTAACAGTGCTCTGGTATAAAATTATGTCATGCGAGGCATAATGTTCAACATGTCTTAAAATAAATGTTCTCTCTCTATTTCTAGATTGTACAGATGCCAGGTGTCTTATAGACTTGATTGCAGCCTTTAGTCTCAAGTTTCAGTGTAGATTAAAGTAAATGGTTGATGGTGAAATCCACTATTAACTCTAGAAATCAATTCATTATAAGACTGTTTGTGTGTGTGTGTGTCTGTGTGTGTCTGTGTGTGTGTGAGAGAGAGAGAGAGAGAGAGAGAGAGAGAGAGAAGGAGAAGATTTCTCAAGTAGTCAGAAAGGAATCTGAGTAAACTAAAGATTCAGATGCCTCCATATGTCACTGCATCTGTTTCAGAGATCTTGTTGCATGCTGGCAGGTGATTCTATAAACACATACCATGTGGCAGTAGCTCTGTTTGGATTTTTATCCCCCTTTTTCTGAAATTTCCTATACTTTAACATCACCATTGATATACTGCCTCCTAACAAAAACAGAATCATGTAAAGCCACATAACAGCCATTTTAAACGACCATTTGGTGGCTTCAGAACAAAATATTTCTTATTAATCTAATGCATTAGCAGTAAAATCTTTTCACAATCCTACCAGTCTTTTAAAAGTATTACCTCAAGATGTGAAATTTGTCTTGGTTTGGGTTTTTAGAGGGTCTTAACAGTAAGTCTTTGACATTCTAGTAAGGACATTACACTCTAGGTTTCATCCAGCAAAGGTTCTTTTGTTTGTCACTGAAAGGAGAATTTTAAGGGTTCTCTGCAGAACCCTACAACAAAAAAGATTTAAAGTATTATTGCAACCAGTCATAGATGCCTTTGACGAACACCTTTTTAAGTAAAACATGCATTATTATATTTGGGATTTTAAAATGTTAACTGGAAAGAAAGAAATTGATAAGAAGCATGGCTTTGCACTATTTAATGTTAGATAAACAGATTTCAGTTTAATTATCAATTTATTTGTAACAGTGTAATTTGTATGATAAATATATGTGGGGGAGGGTGTTTGCAAAAAATATCCCATTTTAAAGAAATTTACTGTCATAGACTTCACAGTGCTTGTGATAAAAGCTAGTGGCCACAAGGTCTACCATTTTGTTCCTTATACAAAATACCAGTAAGGTAACACATATACAGAAATATATAATATTTATATTGTTAAAACGTTAGTAGAAGACTTATTGCAGATCTACTGTAAAATGGTCTCTATGGCATCGTATATGTAAGCTTTTTGTATAATTATCTTCTGTGAGGTAGTTTTGTGAGATTTAACTGTTTGAACCCCTGATTTCGATCACTGCTGTTGTTAATAATGCTGACTCAGTAACTGTCTATAGGACGGTGTTTTTTTCTAAACATTTTGAATGGCTGTTTACTTCTCAGCAAGCACATTATGCAAACATTCAGAACATTTTTGACATTCCACAGAAATTATATTAAAGAATACATTTAATGAGATGCCATAACTAATTGACTGATCCCATTCTGTAGAATCCGTTTCTCTGACACTGACATCACTGACTTTTTCCTTTCTCCATTCTGTTTTGAGTCATTCGTGGTGCTGGCCTTGTGAAAAGGAGTCATCTGGTTCTAATAGTCCACACTTGTCCATTGGAATCCTCTGTAGCTAATGCCTTATGTGTTAGCCCACTTGCCAAAACACAAAGAGCTTAACTCAAGATCCAGTGCAGATCTCTCACTGTGGGTTTTGGAAGGAGGAAAATAGTTCCTGGTTGCATTGTTGTGTACATTACTTTCACAGTGCTCTGGCACATGACTTGAGTCATGTGTCATACTTAGCAGCATCTTGATATATCACAACCACATGCCATGAAAAATCATAGACATTTTTCCTTGCTTTTCTTCTCTTCTTCAGCAAACTCAGGCATCTCTTAACTAGTCCTTGATTTGGATCGACACTCAATTTTCCACAAAGCACATATTTCACTTCCTTCTTGATTTGAATTTGTGTGGTAAGAAAACCCTGCATACATTTTTTCTCAGAATGTTTAGCATGAACCAAGCAGAAGCTACTGTGCGTGCAGCCTCGGAAATAGGTCAGATTGTGTTTTCCGATTCCCTACATGTAATTGTGAGATTAGCTTTCTATCAGCAGATGTCCTCTGGAGCTAGGGTTCCTCAGCTACCTGCATTTACCTATCCACTCTCTTATCAAAACAAATGACATGGGTGAAGCATTCCTGCAAGTGCATTGAAAAAAAACATGAATCTTCCTTGTTTCTTGTTAAATACTTCATGTAAATGTGTGTAGAAATTGTATTACTATTACGTACCAAATATGTGGCTTGCAGTTGGTAATGAGCTAATATTCTCTTACTACATCTTATATACAGATTGAATATACAAATTAAAGGAATTACTAAAATAAATTAACTTGGTAAGGTGTTGAGCCACCAGAACAGCTGCAGTACACTTTGGTACCAATTCTCTGGACCTGTATTAAAGGATGAACACAATTCTTTAAAAAGATATTACCTCAGTTGATGTTTTGATGATGGTGGAAGAGAGTGCACTGTGGATGGAGGTGCTGTCATGCTGGAATAAACCACCCCTATCAAGATAGAAATGTTTCAACATAGGATAAAGGTGATCAGTCAGAATAACTTTGTACTGATTTGGAGTGACTCTCCATCTAAGACAAGAGCATTAAACATATAGCCCACAGACTGCAACTGGCCCATTAAAATTTCTAATCTAGCCCACCAAATAAATTAAAATCATCTCCTTAACCATAATTGAAGTGAAAGATCAAACAAAAGAGTTGGTCTCTGTTATTTCACCAGGAAGCAAAATAGAGTAATAAACTTAAACTCAATGTGGCAGTAGGATCTAATTCTGGATTAGCAGGCTAAATTATACATACAGTACATATATAGTAATCCCAATTAAATCCAGTTCACTTCCAGGATATAACACTACAAAATGTGGAACAGTTCAAAGGGGTGAATGCTTATGCAAGACTGTATGGTAAAACCATAATTTGATAAATTTGTTTTCTTGGTAATGAATTGCAACCTGTTACTCTGGTTGTATATGTTCAATCCATTTGTGTATTGAGAATGTACTTTTAGGATAATTGCTGATTAATGAAGATATTTAAAAAGAGTTGATGTGTTATTGGTCTGGCCTACTTGACATTGGACTAAGTTTAATGTGGTCCCTTATTTAAATTGAGTTTCACACCTTACACTAAAGGGGACAAGTGGAACCAAAACTATGCCAACAAAAAGCTCCCTACAGCAAAACAGAGCCACCAGGTTGTTGTTGTTTTTTGTCACCCTTCTATATATACATATTTCATTCTGTATGCCTCAGGAGATACATTTGAGTACTTATACCAAACACCAACCACATCAGTGACATCATGAGCCAAGTCCAGCACAGGAGTTGCACCAAATGTGTCTGTAGAAATCAATGTCCTGGATCTTTGCCTGTGTAAAATCATGAAAGTCACTAAAGACTGATTTTATGTTACCAGTGCCTCTGTGCCTGTTTTGTTCACACCATCTATCATCAGCATCTTCCAGAAGACAAGTGTGGCCTTGCCCCCTCCAGGCTGTGATTCCTACCCCACCCCAGTTCAGAAGAAAAGGATAACAAGGTCACTGAGAGATTCGTATGGACATGTTCCACTCCATTCCAAAACACACACTTCTATATGCTCCATGGTCCTTATTCATAGATACATAAAAATCAGTCAGTGTAGGAACTCTTTATAGATGAAATTCTGTCAAGGGTATGTAAATGGATGTGTAGCCTACTCTCTAGCTTTGTTTTCTTCTCAGCTAATCAATTTAAATAACTTATGATGAGATTTGTAAAAAAAAAAAATTCAAGATTTATGAAATTGGGATAATGTACACTAATAGCTGTTCATTCCACTTTTTTGTCATGGGTAGGTAAGCAACTGCTGGATGAAAACAGATCCTAAAAGAGCACTTATTCATCTCTACAAGGTGCCACCTTGCCCTCATGTTCTTGACATATTGTAACTAAAGGAGACTGGTGATGATTGCTTTATGGCCAGGCTCCAAAAACTCTGCCCTCATGCTTGTAATGTAGATCTATCTGTATCACTTCAACAGTGTCTGTAGAACAAAGAAGCAACGATCAAAGCTTGTACACAAGACGGTCTTGATACATAGGTAGGTAAAAGGTTGGAGATGGTTGCTGCCCAATTCTCAAACTTTTTCTCCTTGCTTTAAGAATATGTATATATATATATATACACACAGTATCTCACAAAAGTGAGTACACCCCTCACATTTTTGTAAATATTTGATTATATC
>JANDJT010000012.1:25098783-25109546 GCA_024331685.1 Stegophilus panzeri | reverse complement strand
GCATGTCTTTGGACTGGGGGAGGAAACCGGAGTACCCGGAGGAAACCCCCGCAGCACGGAGAGAACATGCAAACTCCGCACACGCAGGGCCACGGTGGGAATCGAACCCCTGACTCTGGAGGTGTGAGCCCTGTGCTCACATATCTCTCTTACCACATACCTCTTTGGTTACAGTTTTTAGCAAGTATTTCAAAATGAAACACACCAAGTGGTTGTGGCTTTTTACGTTGATTCATGTTGGTCTCCTACCTGCTTTGACACAGATTTTTTTATTTTTTTTTTGAACTCTGACAAAGTAGTGTCATTGAGCTGAGGGGTGGAGAGGGGTTTCTTTCCCTTGTCTAGTCATGCCTGTCAGCTGCAGTTCTTAGCCTGCTGAGAGGGGGAAGGGAATGTTTATGAATCTGCAGTCTTCACAAGCACACAAGTTAGCTTCTCTGCTAACCTTCAGTGTATGGATTTTCAACATTACAACAGCATTACAAACAGGAAAAGACTACATGGGTGTGTGTTTTTGAAGATACAGTAAAGTTCTTATTGAAATGTGACATGGTCAATGAGCCCTGTGTGAATATTTATTGAAGAGAAGTGCCTTATCTTGTGCCAGGTGAATGAAGTAGAGCTATGGCTTGAAAGATTGCTGAATATGGGAAAACCTGTATGGAGTCTTAACATTCTCACTAGGCTGTGTAGACTAAGCCAGGATTTTATAATGTAAATGTTGAATTCCTTTGTGCTTCAGAAACAGTAGAGAGTAGGTCAAACGTGGATCAGTAATGAGCCTCAAACCAGATAATGCTCAACTGACTCAGCTTTGATCTGTTTATTTAAGTTTCAGTCCGTACAGGATTTTGCTGAGTTTTTGTTACTGTTGCGGCCAAAAATGCTTGTTTTTGCTGCACCTTTTTTATTTTTGCAGTGAAGTCTGTTTTGCAATGAGTTTTTTTGTGAAAAAGTTCTTGAATTGGTGAAACTGCAATTGCACAATTGTTTTGACGTTGACATTCGTTGTGACGTTTGTTGGTAAATGACACCTTTTAGCTGTACTCATGTTCGACACATATGAATCGAAGGGGGCTTCATGTGTGTTGTGATGTTACATGGCACGTTGTGATGAAGTCAAATGATGACGCTTGCCCCAAATCTGTGGAAAATTTGCGATAATTTTGAAAAATTGCAAGTTCCTCAAAATATTTCCTTGATTTTTGCACTAATTTCTGCAATCGCAAAATCCTGGAGGGACTGGAGTTTGATTTAAAGTTCCATACACAGCGAAGACCACTAGAACTGGGTCCGATCCTCTCCTCAGTCTACTGACAAAACAAGCACTGCATCAGCAAGCAATGATATTTAAGGGGGGAATAATTACTACTTGAAATAGTAAAGTTATCACTTCCAGTGAGTGGACATACAGTGTTAAGTGATATTAGCAAAGACAAAAAAACTATTGGTCAAGTCTAGTTGAGTAATGTACTTTCTCGTTGTTGTTCCCACTGAATGTTCCATCAGTCAAGAGAATGATAATCATGACAGCATGCATAGCTGGAGAAAGTTGTGTCATGATTGGCTGTCATCTCTGTGATTAAATCCACCTATTTCAGATTGCCATACGTTGTTGGTATACGACTATTCTTTGCTTTTTTTAATAGACAGCGGAAGACAGTGATTTTTGTTATGTGTTCCATTTAAAGTCATTGAGTCTGATACCTTTTATCATGATAGTCACATTACTATGTTCTTGTCAATTAAGAAAATAACATTCACCCTCTACTTGTTTTAGCACACTCATGGTTTCCCATGGAATTGCAGTATTTAGGCATCTGTTTTGGCTTGTTGCATTCCAAACCAAGACCCCTGCACTGCCTCCAGACAGCTATAAATGGCTGACACTGTACATACCATTTAAAATATGTGTTCTATTTAGACACAGTATCCTATGGTGTATAGAACGGACAGCTGACTGCCATCTACCGCCACCTTAACAGACAGAGGGATTAGACACAAGTCTGGTTTCCAAATCCCTCTTGTCATCCCTCTTTTGGAAGTGGCTATAGGTTTATTAATAAGCTTAACATATCAAGAAATACCAAAGCTTTTAACCCTGAAAGCTAATGGTCACTTGACAGCTCTTTTGTCCAAGACTTAAGCTCTAAACCATTGTCAGTTTACGTTCCATTGTTTAAGGTTATGTATATGTATTGAGAGATTTACCAATATAAATTTATGATAACATTTTAATGAACATACAGAAGATGAGAATGTGCCATTTTTCTCATTTGTATTATTTGCCGTTTTTCAGGGTGGCGAGAGCAAAAGTGTCACAGTTGTCCTCCACAGAGAATCTGGATCTTTGGGCTTTAATATTGTTGGAGGAAGACCATGTTTGGTAAGTCTCAGACAGGGTTAACATATTGCCAATTCTTAGTCATATTTTCTTATCTTGGGGAATGTCACACAATACCTGTAACTGCTTCATTAAATCAGTGACATGACCAGGGGCATTAGCTGGGCTGTTAATCATCCAGGGCTAAGCCCAGACTCTTCTTCATGCATTTTTTTCCAGCTCATCTAGTAGCTTATGTTTTGTTTTTGTGGATGCTGAGGTAACTTGGCTGTCTATGTGTGACATGATCAGAAAAAGTTGGATTTATCATAAAACTTGCCTCGGGTGTTGTCACTGTTTGTAGGACTACCAGACCGATAAAATATAAAACGTTTCTAACTAGGCTAGTTTGGTGTCCTAGCCAAGGGGAGGCACGACTAAGCTATGGGTTTAGCTCCTTCAGTGCCATGCAAAGTACATTATCTTTCCTTATGCTCTGCTCATGTCATGTTTACATAAACTGTAACTCGAATAAACATTTACACACCTTGTTTTCCTGCTCAGCATGAGCGGATGTTACGGTTTCAGTTTCAGCCCCTTTACTGGTTAAAAAAAAAAAACGGCGTATATCCATTTTTCCTTTCACTGACTGTGTGAGCTAACATTTGGCAGAATTGAGAGCTGTCAGCCAGTAAGACACGAGTGTTTCCACGTATTTTCCTGTAAACCCTGTCTGATTGGTCTCGCCACCGTTCACTGAAGATATAAAATTACAACTCTGCCATCTTCTTTTACTGATGTTCAGTTACGTAGTGACAAACGCTCCACGTAGAGAATTATTCGGGGCTAAAGAAAAATATTTTTTTCCTTCTAGCATGCAGTAGCACAATGTTCTCAGAGTTGTCAGGGTACTTGAAAGCTTGCAACTAACACTATCCAGAACTCTGCAGTAGCATTGTGGTTCTTTATGAACTAGTAGTTGCGGTATCCGTATCAGCAAGAATATGTCCTGAAGTTTTTGTGAGGCATGTCCAGAATAGAAGTTTGATGCACTTTGCTCTTCTTAACTGGATCATTCCAGCAAAAGTTGTATTTTTACTACAGGAAAAATATAAACCATATTCAGAACTCCAACCAAGTATATTTGAAGTAGATTGTGTGATGTTTGGATATAGTATTGGAGGAGGTGCCTAACGTAAGCTATTTTTAAGCCTGAACTTATTTCAGTCTGTATCTGAGGGAGCAACTTTGTAGTATTGTAGCTTCTTTACCATTTTAGTTATTGGTTGTCATATCCCACTCCATTTATGTGGAATCAGGAGTGATGATATGAGGAAGAATGTTAAACGCTGCAATGCTGTGGTGCTCCAGGATATCCTTGTTTATGATGAACCACAGTACTGTTGAGTGCTTGATTTTCTTTAACGGCACTGCAACTGCTGCAACGATTATATTCATGCATTTAGTTATTTAGCATTTTTGGAAGGACTTTCTAGAAGGGCTGGGCGATATATCGATATAATATTGATATCATGATAAATGATTATGCAATAGACTTTTGAGATATCGTCGGTATGGTTATGTATTTTTGGGTTTTTAATCATTACAAATTAAATGGTACCCAATGGATGTCATTGGTTTTACTTTTTTTTAATTGAATCCTTTGTCTTTGTATGCATTAAAGCAAATTAAGTCAGTTTAACTGTTCTTTTCTTTATTTTATTGTTGTTTTGTGAACAGTTTGTTGGCTAAATTATATATCGTGATGCGCATAGTATATCATAGAAATGTCCTCAAGTATCGTGATATGACATTTTGGTCATATCGCCCAGCCCTACTTTCAAGTCATTGGTAGTTTCAGTAAACCTAACTATAAATGGGTAAAACAAATTATGACGTGTCATTAGTTAATTAATTAAAAATTGTAAGCTTTGGCTGTTTATTATACAAGAGGAACACAAAACACGTCAGTACATGCTGTTACTGGAAAATAATGTCATCACACCACCTTGTTATTGATTATTTTCCACACTATAAATACTGACTACATGTGCTTATACATGCAGATCACTGAAGCCAAGAAATTAAAAATATGTCTTTTAAAAATCCATCTTTAGCCTGCATGTGAAGAGTATTCTCAAGTAAACAAGTGTCTTGTTTTTGTTGTTGTAGCGATTAGAGAAAAAGAGAGGAAGTAATCCTTGCGGTAATTAGCTGCAGCATTCGCAGCTTGATTTCCTGTGGTTTCTAAACTATTCCATTAAAAATTACTCAGCAGTGTTGTACGACTTGGCATGAAGCGAGCATGGGTTTGATGTGGTTGTATAAAATGTTTAAAGCCTCAAGCCCATGCTATCGGTTTATGGCTCTGTGCTGGACACTTGAATGGCTGTCTTTATGCTTTTCAACCATAGTGTCTTACTAGGCATGATCTCTGAGGATCATGATACTACTTCAGGCTTGGGAAGTGTTTCAAGTGACGATTATTTTCAGTAATGTAGCTTAGCAAAGCACAAATTCACAATTTGCTGTGAGCACCTGCAACCAATTACATGTCATTTTAGTAGCTGGTAGCCTAGCAGTGAGTGACTAGATTAAGTAGTGTGTGTGTGTGTGTGTGTGTGTGTGTGTGTGTGTGTGTGTGTGTGTGCGCGCGCGCGTGCACACATGAATTGCTGCCATGATGGTTATCTGTGTTGGATTTTTGGCTACATCTGACCTTTATGTCATGTGGGTTTAAGTTACTGAACATTGAAACAGTGTTCTCATGCACTGAAGATACACAACCCATGAATAGTTTAAGTAAGAAATTGTAATCAGTGAGCATTTTTTGTTGTGGTATGTTAGACAAACTGTGTTTATTTGAAGGAAAACCGTATCTTGTAAATATTTGTGGCAATATCTTTAAGGATATGAACTACATAAAGCAGCTGTATCTGCTAAAGACTTGAAGAGTCAGTTTTTCCAGACTTTTATCAGCATTACTCGGCAGAGCCTGTGGTTGGATAAATTTCTCTCTTAAACCTCTCAATCCAACACATTCTCGTGCCAATCAAATGGGTTAAGGCTGAGTGATTCGGACAGCTTGTTCCATCGCATATAACATGCCTGCTTCTTCTCCAAATGTCATTGGAATACAGGTGAAATACATGTATCTCGGCTACTATATAGTAGGTAAGTACGTGGTTGGGACGCAGCCCATGGCTTCAAGCAGTCGTCTATTTGCACGTATAGCATGACAAATAATTAACTGCACTTGAAGCTTTCATAAAAAATTGAAAATGAAACACTCAAAACTGTATATCGTACCATAACGAAGACAAACTCTATGTTGATACGTGAAATTCTGGAGGGAACGTCGGACGGCATGGTGTGGGAACGTAATGATGTGTGCCATTAATTGATCTTTGTTCTATAACATGTAAAACGGGAACATGAAAGGAATAGTCTAAAAGAAACTCATGTAAACACTTAATCACAATATTGTCTTATTCAGAATAAGGTCAATAATAAGATTATTGCTGTCCATGTAAACGTAGTCATTGTTCTTAATCAAATCTGCAACTTTGTATTTATATCCATTAGCTGACTTGTTCAGGTCAATAATCATCTTTTTTAACCAAGATTTTACACGTGTCTTCTCTTGTATTTATACCCCAGGAAATTTTCAATATGTCCCAGCAGTTTCTGTTTACTGAGAGCCATTAGAAATGTTCATATTTATACAGTTTGTCAGAACGTTTATTTATATATTTATTTATTTTCTTTAACTGGAGTGTAAATAATACATGCTATTGCATAGCCAGTTTAATCATGTTTCATCTTATTGTTGTGTTTTCAGGACAATGAAGACGGGACTTCAAATGACGGTATCTTTGTATCAAAGATTGTGGAGCGTGGACCAGTGGATAAAGAAGGGGGAATTCAGATTCATGACAGAATAATGGAGGTGTGGTGGCATTACTCAACTATTTTTCTTTTTTTTTCTTTCCACTCAAAATTGATTGTTACACATCAATAATGAACCAGTACATATGTACAGTACAGCCATTAATAATTATAGAAAGAAAGTATACTAGTAATAGCATAGCTTAGACATACATAGTGCATGCTTTTCAATTCACGTTCGAATCCACAGGCATAAATGAAGCTGCACGGTGAACATTACAGACTTTTTCGCATCTTTTGGTTGTGTTGTGTAACTGAGCAGACGTTGTTTACTCACTTGAATGAATCCATCCTGGCATGCAGCTGTCCCAAAGCTCCCTCTTACCTTGGAACAAAATCTAGGCTATTTGAACTGGAGGTCATTTTTTAGGGTGCATGAAAAGTGAAGTGTACAGATGTTTTTATAGTAGCATGTAGTGCATGTTTGGATGCACTTAATTCAGACAGCACATGTTTTAAATGTGTTCTTCTGTGATGATGGTTGGTGGCCCAGGCCTCTATGATTGTTTAACTAGGTCAGTGTAAATATTTTTACTATGTGCAGATGCAACATTGGCCCAAGTGTAAGTGATGATTTTTGACCCTATGGTATGGTGGTACAAGAGAGACTTGAAAACTACACATAAAATTTCCATGGCAGAAGCAGAAAGGCATGTAACATGGAAAGCACATTTGTTTGTGGTAGTGGTTACTTTTTTTTTCATCACATTTTTTTCCTGGTGAACTTTTGAGCTATGAACCTCAGGTTTGTGAGCTGCTAGAAAACAAGTGAGGTGGGACTGAGAAAACAGTAAGGTGGAACTGTTTGACTAGTAAAATAACAGAGGCGCCATTCATTCATTAAGTAGCACTCACACAGGACCCCCCCACCCCCCATTGACTTCTCACTGTTATTTGGTGCATATCTAATGGGGGGGGGGTCAAACGCATTAGCTAGCTATCATTACCTCCAAAATCACATCTGCTAGAACTACATAATATTGATTTTTGCAAATTGTTGATCATTTAGTTTACAAGGTACATCTGGCTGGATCTTAGTGGGAGAAATTTTATTGTGCTTTATCAGACGTATACTGGTTAATTTTGCATAAAGTATGCTTTATGTGGATTTAGAGGCAGCCATTTTAAGTGGGTTAAATCCAATCAAATCCAGACTTTTGAGCAGATTGCAGTTAAATAGCATTTCAGTATCAACCAGTATATGTATAATAGCACTTATTCTGTTAGCATGGAGTTAACCCCATTTCCTGACATGTGCTATGGATTTATGGTAAAAAAAATTTTTTTCCTCTGTCTGTTAGGATCTTTTTTGTTTGTTAGCAGTGTTGGTACGTCTGGGATTATTCCACTGCAACTTTCAATAGTGGGACAGGTTCAAGCCCCAGCATTGCCAAGCTACCACTGTTGGGCCCTTGAGCAAGGCTCTTAACCCTTTCTGCTTCAGGGGTTCTGTATCATGGCTGACCCTGCACTCTGACCCTCTGATATGTGAAGAAATGAATTTCACTGTGCTGTACTGTATATGTGACAAATAAAGACTTCTATGAAGGATAAATTAAGGAGGGTTTATGGAATTACGTTTAGATAACTAAAAGAGAACTATTTAATTCAGATTCAAGTTTTTAATAGATTTTTAAAAAATGAATCGAGGCGACAACCATACGTTTTTTATTATTATTATTATTATTATTATTATTATTATTATATGATTATAAATAGATAGCTGGTGTGGGGGAAAATAACTATTTTTAAACTGATGAGAAAATAGGCTAGCTAGGTGACTTTCCCATAACTTGTCACTTAAAGTAGTCCTTTCTGCATCCTCATAATTCATGAATTAATGGTAAGTTTACCCCAGATTCTAAACAAAGTTGGTCATGTATCAATCTGAGGTTACTAAATCGAATTGTATCATAGCAGATTCAGTATCCACCAAATATCGAATTGTTGTCTTATGAATCGTATTCATATCATTCATATCAAATCATTTTCACTCATGAGCAGATTCAGTGGAATCATGAGCTATATCATGTATTATATGTATTAAAGCTGGTTTTGAGAGGCCTGACAGACGAATTAAGTATAGATTACTATACATCATGCTGCATGGCATCAGTTGATGCATGTTTTTAGTCTTATTGCCATACGAGCTTTGTGATTGTTGGAATGGGGTCTGCAGTGTTTAGAAAACGTAATCTCAAGTGTGATTAATAATGGACGATGGTCATATGTTTCTCATTTAACAATGTCACTAGTCTCCTGCTTAAATAGGAGTCGAGCGTAGTGTTATAATGTGATGGTGTAAAATTGCTGCAAGTAATCCCCTGATCCCCAGTTTTAAGCATCTGTAATAATCTGTAATAATTTTTTTTTTAAAGGCACAGTTTTAATCTTTTGTTAGCTAAGGTGTGTCTGTGCACTGAATTAGTGAATTATATGGCTTGTGGTCATATGTTAGCCCTCTGTGCAGTACTATACACCACCTCATATTACTATGCTTTGAGTAATGCATCTTGCTGGAAATATAAACAAGAGGGAACTAAATAGCTTTTTTAATTGTATGTAGTTAAACCAAGAGTCAATGGTCCCATTTTGATCTTCTCCCTTCATTATTAGCTTTTTGAAAATCAGTGCCACCATAATATTCCAGGTCATACCATTTTCCTCCTCACTCCATCCTTCACCTCTTTTTGTTGTCAATTCCTCCAACAGGGCCACGAGGCTCATTAATTCAGCTCAGTCTTTTTTGGGGTATGCTGTACATTGTGTCAGGATTTTGATGGTTTGCATACTCAAGTTAAGAGTATAAAATAGTTGAAGCTTGAGGTGTGTTCTCAACCTTACAGTATTTTCAGTACTTGTTTCAGTCATTATTTTCTCCAGTCTACAGCTATGACAGTGTGACAAGTTACCACAGCAACAAATTAACAAATAATGGTGCGATTATTAGAGATCTTTTTGGATGCTCAATTTCGTAAATGAGTCCACCATCTCTCAAACATATTCTTTTTGACTTTGACCAGAGATTTAAATTGCTTATTTGTTTATCTGGCTGTCTTTTGCGATCTCAAGAATCTGAATCCAGTCATAACAGCAGTCAATTTTAGAAGTAGGCCGTGAATTACCTTTAGAGCAATGCCTTGTTGTTCTGGGACACTGCATTTCTTGCCTGCATTCAATTTGATTGCCGTCCCACTTTGATAGTCTACTGATGGTCACACTGATGAAATTGGCTTAATGCCAGTGGTTGATGGAGCATCACTGCAGGTGTGCTACATTTCCCTATAACAACATATAGTAACCTTACAAATGCCTTTAATTGTCTAAAACGTAGCTATAGACTATTCACATTTTTTCCCCTCACTAATCAATAAAAAATTTTCTAAGAGCCATTAACTTTACCTGGGTATTTACAAGTAGTTAGAACATGGAAATATAATGGTGTATGGTTTCCTTCATGACTACATTTGGTATATTTTTGTTGTGTATATTCTTGACAGAAAAAGTACTCCTAAAGTTCTTTTTCATGAACAAAAGCAGATCATGAGAAATACCATCCATGTGTCATCGCTAAACAACTTGCCACAGGGATCACCTGAACTAAGCGCAAATGAAGCACAGCTGCCTTGCTTCGTACCAAACCAAAACAGGCTCATAATTGCTAACATGTATCTGTGAGAAATCAAGACTATCTCCAAGAAAACTCTAGAATCAAACATTCATAGTGGTGCTAAAGTGAAGCAGACTCAAATGATTTGTTGGATGAATGGGACCTTGTTTGGTTCAGACATTTTCTCATAAAAATGGTGCTGTGGTTGCTTTTGCCTGATCTCTAAGCTGAAAATCTTCTGTGTTTAGACTTATTTGATTGCAGAGTTTCATTGGCGCTATACTAAATCTAAGCATTCACACTTAAAAAGACCACTGTGTCTGACCTTATGATAAAAGTGGTAACTTTTATTCCTGCATAGCAAGACAGAATCGTTGAAACCATTCATTGTAGTTTTGGAATTTTGCATTGATTTGGCATGAAATAAAAAGAAATACATCTGAAAAGTTCTGGTGTATTTAGCTTAACTGTCTCGTAATTATTAGATGGAAAGCAATGAACTGCATCCTAGTGTCTAGAATAGACTAGATGAGTCATTTTATTTTAAAACTTTAAAGAGGAACAGTATGTACTAGAGCTGCATGCATTGTTTCTTTATTGTTTTTCTTTTTTATCCTTTTTCGTTTTATAAAATATATAATGTATACACACAATATATTTTACCATGGCACATCATGGGTCCTCCAGTTTGTTTGCATTTACTGCAGGTCGTCACAGTTTTATATTTATATTTTGTGCAACTCTGACCCAATATTTTTATTTATTTATTTATTTTTTATATAAAGGCAAGTCTGCTTATCACTAAGCAGCTTCTTAATTAATATTTTATATATATATATATATATATATATACACACACACACACACACACACATATATATA
>JANDJT010000012.1:25085067-25098683 GCA_024331685.1 Stegophilus panzeri | reverse complement strand
TGCTGTATTTGCGCGCTTGCGGTGTAACTTCTGTAGTTTATTATAACGGAAGTGACGTGTTAGTAACGAGGCCGCGTGTGATACAGAGTGTAGCGCGAGTAAGATCTGTAATGTCTAATTAAAACACTACGATCAAAAGTAAACAAGTAAAATAATATTCCTAAAGGCAGCGAGTAACACAAACCACAAGGTGCAGGGAAAGTGAGTTTTTATTATTAATTCACGACTGTAAATTTGTGCGTCCAGAAAAATAATGCATATATAAATTATTTTATCATTTTTATGGATGCACAAAAAGCAACGAATTAAACTACAGTTCTACATTAATAATATATATTTTGGGGTGTGTGTGTGTGTATTGGGTTCTTTTCTGTTTTGAACAAACAGTTGTGTAAAGTTTTAGTCTGAAGTTTATATTTGTAACACTCAGTTTGTGGATTTTATTTAAAATAAACAAAAAATGGTACTGAAAGTCTGCCCTGCCCCATCCGATTAATCGAGAATAAATAAATAAATAAATAAACAAATAACAATAAAAAAATTAATTAAATAATCTGCCAACTAATCGATTATGAAAATAATCGTTAGTTGCAGCCCTAGTTTTGACAAAGTAAATGCTGCTGAAAATTCTGACCTTAGTAGCAAAGCTTGCTTGTAGGACCCTTATCTCACTTTGGGGTCGGGGACAAGTGTGATTAACCATGGAGTGGCACTTAGCACCCCGCACCTACTCGGGTTTTTTCAGGCTGAGTGGGTGCTAAATGGCTTTAGAATAGCCTTTTACTGAATAGACTGTATTAGAAATGGGAGGTGAATGCTTAGAGGAAGGGACCTGTTACTAGCATGTCAATGAGCCTTCTTTTGATGAGAGGGTGTTGGAATTCTTTTTGGCTCCTGGATTAATGTGAGGTAGTGGTTTGTGTTGGTGTGGTGAAAGAGCAGAGAGTAAGACATTCTTCAGTGGTCTCTATTGTAGTCAACTCCAGAATTATTGACAACATTCACGAGATATATATATATATATAAACATGCAACATCTAGTATTTAAGCTTAAACTTATAGATCTATAACATCTAATCTTATGCCTAGTGTGGGGGTTTTTTCCCCCCAAAGAAAATTTTTAGGCCTTCTGCTTAATTTTTATATTCAAATGTTTAAGAGTTAATGAGCCAGATCCTTTATGCTCATACATTTCTGCATGCATATGCCTTCTTCAATTAAGAGCACATGTTTTCGATAAAGTTCAAATCCAGTGAGATAGGCATTGATTTTTTTTTTTTTTGTTCCTGTAACCATTTGTGCTGATTTGGGTTTGTCCTCTTTTTGTTGGGGGAAAAATCAAAATGACTCTTAATGTCCTGGCAGAGGCAGTCAGGTACATAGTTAAATTTGGGACAGCATAAATTTTCACAGGAGCCTTTGGATTGCTTGGTGACAAAACAGTGCTGAAAGCCTAGTTTTCAGACTTTGGAAACCTTTTGTGACACTTAATTATTTTTAATTGCTTATTTAATTAAGAATATTTGTATAAATGGTTAAAAACACTAGAGGTTCCGGAGATTTGAACCTCTAGTGTCTAGTGACAGGCTACTGTTATGGGAATAACTTTTGTTAGAGGAAAGACTTAGATGAAGGTAGTTTCTCCAGTATGATATTTATTTTATATAATCATGTTTGCCTATTTTCTTTAGGGTGCCAGTCATTCTGAATATGCCAATGCTTTGAGTTGTTTCGACCCTATGGGATATTTAAATCAGGCTTCAGGCACCCAAGTTGAATGCATGCTCTAATGTTTTTTTTTTCAGTTCATATTTTGAATAGCTGGTATGGTTAGAAATAACCCAAGTTAACCATTTAGTAAGAGGGCCTCATGAAATGTTTTTGAAGTTGTGTCCTTTCTGGGAAAAGCATAAAGGTGTGTTGGAACTTGTGTAACTCTTCAGCTGCAGGTCAGTGAGGTTAAAGGGTTTTGTTAAGAAACTTCAGTTCACCTCTTTTTACTTGTTCCAGCCAACCCTAATCTGTTCTTACAAACATTTCTGTTCAGCATTGGCATAATTGACACATTTAGATCCAGGAGTACATTTTTAGTTTCCACAGGGTCAGTAAGTCAGGTCAAACCAGCGCAAGGTTGAAACCCTTAAACTTTTTCATTCTCTTTGCAATGGCTCTAATACACTGTTAGAGCACATGATGTTTTTAGCTGTACATGTGTCACAAGGTCCTCTGTGTTCACTTCTGTCCAGAGATGAGGGATAAATCACAAGGGAAAGATCATGTTATCTGTTGGTGTCTCATGGCAAGAAGTGGGCCTTATCTTTATTGAATTTGGCACTGGCAGAATGTGTCCTACCAAGGCAAGGTATGCAGGCAGTTTAATCGAGATGGAACTAGTATGCCTTGCAAGAGTCTTCTATAGAAGTCTCAGTCCCAGCTGAGAGGGGCATTCTAGTCCTGCCTGGCTCACCTAACTCAAGATATTAGATCTAGTGGAAATAAAGGGGCCATACTCAGCGTCTGTTCCTGATTATGAGGAAGAGGTGACATGCTGAGACTGATAGGACTGCTTTGTGTTATTTGGTAGAATGTAGCTGTAGCTAAGAAAAGTGAAGATCTTCCAAGAAAAATGTGAATGAGAACAAGGCAGCATGAAGCTACACTGACACTATTATGAAGCATGATCAGTTTATTAACACTGAGTGATTAGGGACATGCTTGTTTCCTGAAATATCATCAACCCCATCCAGCCCTCCCGACACTGCTAGCATGTAGCCATCAGTCAGACCTAAACTTAGCCTAAATGTGCTCTGAATAGCAAAAAAGACATCCTTAGCTTTGCTGTATTTACGGGCATCACAGTGCTAATTTACAGCCCCTGAGGGTCTAGGCAGTTATAATAGGCATATGCAATTAAAGCTAATTATCTTGCCAATCAATCAACCAGGTTTGCCTAAACATAAATGTAACGAGTCTCAGGTTGCCTGGCCAGCTGCTCTCTCAGTCAGAAACGTTTAACCCCCCCCCCACCCTTTCCACCCCACCTTCCATGTAGGGCTGTGCGATATGGTGATAAATATCATAGGACGATATAAAAATGTTTATTGCTATATATTTTCCTATATCGTCTAGATCACCAATGTTGCAAAAGCCACTTTGTGCCAGCCGATTTACGTCATTAAGGTCGGCGCAAGGAGCTACAAACAGTGCGCTGTAACAAAACCAAAAATGAGCATGCAGGGGAATAACACAGGGCTGAACTCCCCACAACACTCTGACACAGAACAGGCATCAGCTAAAAGATGAGGAACTTGTACCTGAAAAGGGCAGCACTTTTGTTTTAGATTTGTTTGGATTCCTAAACATTGAAACATGATGCATTACGTTTTCTCTAAAATTGTTGGGAAAAAAAATTATCTATACAAAATAGCTGCATGCACTCATGACTGCTTTTTGATAACTCTGTGAACTAAACACCAGTGAAAGGCACTTTTTCTTTTCTCTTATCTTCTATTTGGAAGCAACATTGAACAGAAGTACTACAAATGAGAACAAGAAAAACATTCATAGTGGAAACAATATGAATATAACTAGAGCTGCAACAACTAATCAATAAATCGGTAATAATCGATTATGAAAAACATTGTCAATGAATCTCATTATCGATTAGTTGGTCTGCACACGGCACGGGGCATGTTTACTCATTGCGTTACGTCTCTTCCGAAAACACGCTTCAGAGAGTAAAATACTGAAGTTTTGTCCCAAATGACGTACTGTACACTTGAACTATGAACTATGTGCTCTGCCGTCTAGCATATGAATTTAATAAGGGTAGTATCGTCTCAACTGGAACACTAGCCTTTTTTTTACTAACCGGAAGTATAAGCCGTTTCACAGTCTGGCAGATGATGTCAAACGTATGTAATGCGATGCCGTTAGCTTTAGCAGAATACCCACAGTCAATGAAAATGAATTTTTTCAGTTTACTGTTTGTCAGCATACCTTTTTACGCATTTATATCCAAAATGCTCCACTGTTCTAGGGGTTGGGGAAAGTGGTATTTGCGCGCTTGCAGTGTAAATTCTGTCGCTTATTATAATGGGAGTGATCTATTAGTAACAAGGCCATGTTGCTCCTCACTCACAATGTAGATGTGGTGATAAACAGTGTAGCACAAGTAAGATCTGTAATGTCTAATTAAAACGCTATGATCAACAAAAACATAAGTAAAACAATATGCCTAAAAGCAGCGAGTAAGAGCAACCATAAAGTGCAGTGAAAGGGAGATTTTCTTAATTATCAGTGCTTTTTTGTGTATCCGTAAAAAAAATAAAAAATGCACAAATACTTATTGCTTGTATGTGTGTGTGTATATATAATATAAGTCTGGGTTTTCCCACCTGATTAATCGATAAAATAATCGGCTGATTAATCGATTATGAAAATAATCGTTAGTTGCAGCCCTAATACCAATCAACATAAGTCAGCAAACAACACCATATGGGAAAAGGGGAAGGCCAGTTTCTGTTGATTGTTGTAGATGGCTTGTTGGGTAGAGTGACTGTAGTTGTAAAAAATGCTTTGTTTTGTGGTCCTGATTCTGACAGTTTTTGCTTGAGAGGAGTTTCTGAAATATAGTTCACTGGGAGTGTAGGGGGTCCATGATGAATTTTTCAGCTCACTTTGTGATGAATGTCATGTACTGAGAACTGCTGCTGACCAGTCAGCCCTTCTTCCATATACACAAATCATTTATTTATTTATTTTATTTTATTTTACATGTTTTACAGTTCCAGTCAATGGTTCTCATGTTCTAACAGCACAGCGTTGCATGTATTATATCTGTTAAAATGCCTGTTACAGTTATTCATGATTTCCAAATATGGTATGAACAGGGATGTAAATGACATCTATTGTCATTTTATCCTGAGGCATGAAGATAACATTCCTATTTTAAAACTTGAAGCCCAGTGTTACTTTTTTTCCCTTCTCCAATTCAAGCCAGAGTTACTGCTGCCCTTGTAAATGTTCATATTGAAATGACCATACTGTAATTTGAGTAATGTTTGTGCTGTATTTCAACAGTTCTTTCACAATCTAACAATAAAGTTACTCTGCATGCGAGCGGCAGCCCTTGCAGTAACATTTCCTCTCGTAAATCACTGACATACGAGTCTAAGCATTTATTTTTCTTCCCGCTATCAACTGTACTATGTAAAGCTCTGTGTCTACAATCACAGACCTGCTCTGATGAAAGCACATACTTGAATCAGAGAATCTGTGGATCAATTTATAATGATTTCAGTACATGGCTTATTTGTTTTACGTTCACATTTATGGATACAGTGCACATATTAGGAGTACATCATTGATAAAAATAGCCTTCAGATTGTTAAGTACTTTATCTAATGGGCCATATTGTTTTAATCCAGTGTGTGGGGAGTGGGGAAGACTTTGTTTATTCATTATGTGACCACTGAAAACAAAATTTGAGTTTGATCATTAGAGCCTTTTTGGACTTCTGCCTCTGACACCTCTTCATACCAAATGTCTGCTTTACAAATGCCTTCACCCCCATTCTGTAGCGTTTCCTTCAGCAGTCATTTAAATAAGCAGTCCTTCATTGTCCAAACAAAGTTGAACCATCAGCTGCTGTGTGCCGTTCTCATGCAGATATGTGAAAATAGAAAACAATGTTCCTAAGCTAACTCTGTTTGTTGCTGACTCCCTCGTGTCCTGCCCCTGACCCCCAGAGAGAGATGTAATGCCTTTCACATTCATCTTCTCTGTTTGATTCTGGACTTCCTGCTTAAACAGGAGAATGTGGTAGTCTGATGTAGGCTATAAGGTGAGTGAGCCTGGATGCATTTTTGGTTTGGATCAGGATTTAGGCCATTCTTTGGAATTGGCCATCAATAGAACAGAACTGCAGTAGGAGGCATTACAGAAACATTAAACAACAACAAAAAAAAACCCTGGGCTCTCAATTTATTCTGCCTCCAAAACCAGTGACTCTAAAGCACAAACTGGTAGAAAAAACTGGCATTTAAGGCTGCATAATCAATGAAAGTATCTCCCAGGCCTTCCAGCGAGCACCCACTAAGATCTTGATCCAATCCAGAGTCAGTGGCATGAGGTCAACCAAATAAAGATGTTTTTCCCTGCAGTTAGCTGTTCAGGTTCAGTGGTTGCATTTTTAAGAAAGAGTCCCCATGAGCCCTTTTGGGTGGTTATTCTAAAGGGATTTGACTTGAAACCTATTTCTGAAATGAACAGAATTGAATTCTACACAGAACCTTGAACGTTTCCCAGAGAGAAGAAAAAACATTTATGGTTTTAGATTAAGCCTCACTTATTGTCTGACAATAATAATAAAAAAAGGTTCTATTTTAAAATATAATTCTAGGTAACCTGTGAATAATTTTTGTAAAGATTTATAGCTTTCTTTGGTGTCACTTAGAAGAGTTCCCTTTTGAGTCTATTACTGTTAAGTTTTTTTCATGTCACCTCTAGTTTGCTCATTAGGGATCTATATCTACATCCTGATTTCTGTAAAACTGCTTTGTGACTGTATCTAATGTTAAAAGTGCTATACAAATCAAATGGAATTGAGTTGAAATTAAAACGTTACATGCATTGCTTACTTCGATTATATTCTATACAATTGTATATTATGTGCAGTTGTAGACGTTATAAGCTGAACTTTTTCATCTGTATCTTTTATGAATGTTTAAATCACATGTGCCTCAGATTTTCACCTTTCTGTTTGTTCTTTTTTTAGTTAATTCATTACAAAGTGTTAAAATCATAACTGCTATGATTGACTGTTTGTTCTCTGACTTGGCATCAGTTGTGAGGGATTCCAGATGTAACCACTAGCATACAGAATAACAAGAGAATGCCAGCTTAGTATTGTAGCAGCACTTAAGGAGGAGATGTTCATGTGTACTTCATGCCCTGAGAGCATGCCTGTCTGGCTTCACACTGGAACAGAAGACAACTGCCCATTGTGGAGCTCGGCTCATTCAAATATGGTCGGCTTAATCTATGGAGAGGTGGCGGAAATACAAGGCTGGAGATGAAACGGATCAGGCCAGAGGAGATGGTCATTTATCTCAGTGGGGTGTGTGTGGAAGGGGTTGGGTACAGCAGGGGTGGCTTTAGTGCAAGTTCTGTCAGACAAGGTAGGTGATGTTAAATAAACCACAGCACATCTGCAGCCAGGCATCAAGTTTCGGACTGTACTGGCAGCCTGACAAGCGTTCCTTTGTGGACTAGAGGAAACTCGGCTCTCTCTGAACAGCTATCCTTCTCTCTTTGATTTGCAATGGGTAACATTCGACGCATCATTTAGATTTATGTAAGGGATCATTGTTGCTTTTCTTTGATGTCTTCATCTAGCCTCATTCTGTCTAGGCAAGTTATCTTGGGAAAAGTGAACGTAATGTGTGAGTGAAAGAATTTCACTTAACAGATGTCTAAATGATGTTTAGCTTATCATAAAGTGTATCTAAGCTGTGAGTAGAGCACATGTCTTGAATAGCAATGAAATCCCTTTTTATGAAATGAAGGGAGGACAATGGGACATGTGCTGGCCCTTAGTTTCTTGTGATTTGTCCAGTGACCTAATCTTGCATAATAGTTTGTTGTACTAATATCAAACTGTTTTCATGTTGAATGATTTGTCGAGAAATTTGAACGAAACAATGGGTCTTCTCTGGTTTGGTTTGCGTGAGAAGAGAGCTAGAGAGAGCATAAGCATAGAAATGCTGAACTTAGCTGTCCCCTCCATTTCACTGCTGTATCAGGGTAACAGCTGCTCTTTTCTGTGTTAAGACATGCTAGTTGCCTAAACAGTTCCCAGACAGAGCTGCTCTTGCATAAAGAGTTTTTTTTTGGGTAGTTTCTTGCAGTCATCCTCTTGCAACATCGCCACATCATTGGTTTCATGTACTTGGGGAATCCTGATGATTATGATATGCACCTTAACTGTGTGTATTTAGCCTCACATTAGGCAGGTTGAAGAATATACAGTGCACTACCAATTTCTTAAATGGTTGTACGAGTTAGTACAAGCCTGCATGGTTGAAAAGTGGAGTGTGTTTACATTGTCCATAAATGCTTAATAGATTTAAGAACACTAGTAATGAATTCAATTCAGGATACTGTAACTACCCCAATACCCTATACTGACAGATTATAATTGTGAAATAATGAGTGCAGTAGTTTAGCATGTGGTAAGGTAAGTGTTCAGTCAATTCAGACTTGCTCCAACTTTGTTAATTTATTCAAGCCATTGTATTTTCATTATATTTAAATAAAGATCTTGAAATACTATACCATGAGTAGGTGTGGGTTACACAATTCTAATGCATGACTTGGTGGCAAAGAACCACCAGATGCAGAATTCATTAAAATCCTGTTTAACTTGACGAGTTAAAACTGTCTTTGATGTTTGCAGTTCAAACATGTGTGTTTATCCTGCACAGAGATGAAGTAGTGTAATAAGATCATTTATTTGAATGAATTATAATAAATAGTTATTAGGGAGACAGCAGGAGAGAGTACATGTGAGAATTACCTGCATCTGTGCTGTGTCCCTACTAAAGAAGCTGGGAGTTTAACTGTATGTTACTATGGTTACAGTTGTTTATAGGCAGCGCATTAATTTAGAACCGTGATTAAACTGACCAGAACTACATATATAATATAATGTGTATATTTATATATATTTCAGCCAGACTGTGGTATAATATACAAAATAGAATATTACAATTGTTTATTTCAAAAGTTACGTGTAACTGTTTGCAATTTTTCAAAGAAATTAATTGGTCTTTGTAAATGTATATGCATTCTGATTTTGTGGAACCATGATGGTTTTGATTTAGTATGTGAGGAATTTGAGGTCTTCTGCAGGTTCAAAGTTGCTAATGTGTGAACATTTGAAAATATCATAACTAAGAACCCAGTCTAGCAAGCACATGTGTGGATGAACATGCTTTGAGGCATTTGAAAAATAGACTTTATTTAGCCCCAAGGGATCAGTAAGGTCATGTGCATGTTGCAGGCCAGTACGATGAGCCTGTCTGATGTAGATAAGTGGAAGTACATGTGTGCCCTCGTTCAGTCTGCCCTTATTTGATTTCACTTCAGTTTCCTGTTTGGTTCTCAGAGTGGTTGAAGGCCATACATGAAATAATATTTTCAAGCATTATCACTTGTGTTAAGCTCAGAAAATGAGAACCACATGTTTGGCTACATTCCGAAGGTATGCAAAAGGGGGGAAATACTGGGTGAAATACTGGAGAAATACTGGGTGAAATACTGGGAGAATTTGGAGAAATACTGGGTGAAGCTCAGTTTCTTTCCAAACATTTACAACCCCAATTTCAAAAAAGTTGGGACACTGTCAAATGTAAATAAAAACACAATGCAATTATTTGCAAATCTCATAAACTTGTATGCTATTCACAATTAGGGCGGCAACTGAGGATTATTTTGATGGTAGATTAATCTGACGATTATTTCTTCGAGTAATTAGAATAAAAGGCCAACATTTTTTCTGTATTTAAAAAAGTTATTTCACATTCTGCCATGTTGTCCTTTAAACATTGTGCAAATTGAAGGTAATGAAAAAGGTATTAAATGCATCTATGTGGGTTATACGTTGTGCAAAGGATTTTTAAAAAATATTATTATATTTTGAAAACAAAAAACAACTGATTGTCCACAAGCTTTAAAGCAGAAGTTAAATCGGTCTATTAAAAATGCTAAAGAAGAAAAGCAAAAGCACAAACTAAGTGTTAACTAGTAAGAGGTTGAATGTTCTGCAGTAACACACGCGTTCACTCGTACACACATTCACTCATTTGAGTGAATTGCAGTTACTGCGCTCATAAAAAACATAATTACTTTTGTTTCTAAATATAGCATCAAACAGCATATTTGATCAAAATGAACATTTTTAGTCAGTTATTGCGCTTCCTTTCTATTGCGCGCTGTTTGACGCGCATGCGTGGACTTGCGCTCGTTCAGTGAAGTTTAATGGAGACTCTTTAGCTGTCAGGACGAGCCTCTATGTAAAATGGAAATAATGGCATGAATTTCTAACATTTACAGGTAAGGATATAACCGTAAAAATGTCATTTCTGTGCTGAAGAAAACATGTCGAACACATTAAACAGCACACGCATCTGTCGCAGCATCTGACACGACAAGCCACGTTAATACACTTATGAGTTTGTTTGAAGTGCTTAATATAAAACATTCTCATGTTTTGAACAAACTGGACTGTGCCCTTTTCCCGCAGCAGCATCTCACTCTGTGACCTCCGCTGTTTCTCAGATGTGTTTTATTCATAGAAATGCGTTTTTCACCATTGTGAAGTGACCTCACTGACTGGGGTTATCCACGGTGACGTCACAGACCCAACTAATGCATAATGAAATTCGTTCCAGATTATTTTAATTATCGATTATTATAGATTTTTATCGATTAGTTGTTGCAGCCCTACTCACAATAGAACATAGAAAACATATCACATGTTTAAATTGAGGAAATGTACCATTTTAAGAAAAAAATAAGGTGAATTTGATGTCAGCAACACGTCTCAAAAAGTTGGGATGGGGGCAAGTAAGTAAGTGTTACTTAAAAGAAACAGCTGGAGGTTAATTGGGGTTAACAGATCAGTAACATGATTACCTCTCCAAGATACTCTTTTTATACCCAGAGTCTTTCAGAAGTAAAGATGGGCAGAGGTTCACCAATCTGTGAAAAACTGCATCTACAATTTGTGAAACAATTTCAGAAGAATGTTCCTCAATGTAAAATTGTGAAGACTATGAATATCTCATACTCTACAGTACATTATATCAAAAGATTCCAAGAAACAAACATCCCCTGTGAATCAGTCATAATTATTTTGTCATGTCCCGAGACGTAATGGAGATTAGGACGGATGCAAATGTAGTTTAACAGTTTTATTTAAGAGAGACACAGGCAGGTAAATCCAAATCGTGATCCAAAAACATGCAAAGGTTAAGCGATCGGCAAACAGGCATAAACTGGGCAAAGCAGGAATCAAGGTTGCGGTCACGGAAAACAGGGTCAAGATACAAAACAAGAAACATAGAACTGGGAGCGGAAAAACCAGCGTGGACTAAATATAAAGTTTAACCTAAATAACTCTACCAAGGAACCTAACATGGACTATAACTATAACTATGACTATGACTATCTATCGTATTGAATCTAAACTAATACTCTGCGCTGTGTGCTTGGAGGCGCGCGGTATATATACAAACATAATCAGCGCGTTACGTGCTGACGGCTGACACCAATCTAGACACACGCTTAAACAATAGCCAATGACAGAACAGGGAGGAGATAGAAACATAACAAAAGCACGTATCCATAGTAAACAATGTCACGGTTGTCAACATTTGAAGAGCGGGCGCTCGCGCACCTTGCTCGTGCACTTGCGCCCACATTCTCTCCAGCGCACTGCTTAAAGGGGAAACCGTGACATAACCCTCCCCCCAAGGGCGCTCCTCCCGGAGCGCCATGAAACATCCATCTCCATTGGCGGTCCCGGCCCCCTGGGCAAAATGTCCCCAGCTGAACCAGGAGACCGTGCAGCATTCTTAGCGGAACAGGAAAGCGGAGCGACCTCCTCAGCGGGACAGGAAAGCGGAGCGACGTCCTCGGCGGGACAGGAAAGCGGAGCGACGTCCTCGGCGGGACAGGAAAGCGGAGCGATGTCCTCGGCGGGACAGGAAAGCGGAGCGACGTCCTCGGCGGGACAGGAAAGCGGAGCGACGTCCTCGGCGGAGCAGGAAAGCGGAGCGACGTCCTCGGCGGAACAGGAACACGGAGCGACGTTCTCAGTGGAGCCTGCAGGCTGAACTTGGTAGGCTGTGTCAGCGGATTCGGGCGTGAGCATAACTTGGTTGATCATGTCAGCAGACTTGGACGTGAGCAGAGCTTGGTTGTCCGTTTCAGCAAACTCGGGTGTGAGCAGAACTTGGTTGTCCGTGTCAACAGACACTTGGTTAGTCATGTCATCAGACTTGGACATGAGCAGAGCTTGGCTGTCCGTGTTAACAGACACTTGGTTGGTCATGTCTGCAGACTCTGGTGTGAGTAGAGTTTGATTGTTTGTGTCAACAGACACCTGGGACAATAACTGGGCATTACAGTGGACCTCTGGAGCTGAGACCCCCTCGTGGGTCTCAAGTTGGAGCTCGGGTTCTGAGGTCGCCATGTTGACCTCTGGCTGGAGCTCGGCGGGTGAGCCCACCTCATGGGTCTCAGGTTCGAGCTCTGAGGTCGCCACATTGTCCTCTGGCTGAAGCTCGGTGGGTGAGACCACCTCATGGGTCTCAGGTTCGAGCTTGGGTTCTGAGGTCACCGTGACCTCTGGCTGGAGCTCAGGTGCTGAGACCTCCACGTGGGTCTCAATCTGGAGCTCTGAGGTCACCATGTGGGCCTCTGGATGGAGCTCGGTGGGTGAGACCACCTCATGGGTCTCAATTTCGAGCTTGGGTTCTGAGGTCACCATGTTGACCTCTGGCTGGAGTTCAGGTGCTGAGACCTCTTCGTGGGTCTCAAGCTGGAGCGCTGAGGTCGTCACGTTGAATGCTGGCTGTAGTTCCGCAGGGGCTTTCTTGTGTAGCAGTTTGTGCTTATGCCAGCTGCTCTTGAAGCATCCCTTTGAGCAGAAAAATGCTTCCTGGAGACCTAGCTTCTTGCATGTAGGACACTGCAGCGGAGCCTCTTTCCAGCAGCCCTCAGCCATACATGTCGGTGTCACCTCCACCAAGCTGGCCGGAACCTGAAGTGGAGCTGCAGATGCTACCCGGTCCACCTACTCATAATAGATGTGGAACGGCAGGTCAGCCTTATTCGCCACATTGACTCCCCTCAACAGTTGATCCAGGTCGTAGCTCTGCCCTGGATCCCCAAACTCCTTCAAAAGTAGTTCAATAAACTGCTTACTGTTGTCCAGTCCCCGGGATCCCATGGCTGCTAAACGCTGCGCCCAATGGCGGGTTGGGCCAAAAAAACGGGACACCGTGAACCTTATCCATTGCCTCTCGCTGGGCTTAGTGTCCGTTAAGGTCGAAAAATATGTCTGGCAGTCAACCAGAAAATAGTCCGGGTAGCCAAAACACCGATCTGGGAGATCCACGAAAGTCTCTTGCTGAAACTGGATCGAATCCAAGGCGGGGATGGTTTGCGTAGCGTGAAGTCTCTCTCGTCCTCCTGCTGCATCCATGATAGGCGGAGTGTTCTGTCATGTCCCGAGACGTAAGGGAGATTAGGACGGATGCAAATGCAGTTTACCAGTTTTATTTAAGAGAGACACAGGCAGGTAAATCCAAATGGTGATCCAAAAACATAATCCAAAAACATGCAAAGGTCAGGCGATCGACAAACAGGCATAAACTGGGCAAAGCAGGAATCAAGGTCGCAGTCACAGAAAACAGGGTCAAGATACAAAACAAGAAACATAGAACTGGGAGCAGAAAAACCAGCGTGGAATAAATCTAAAGTTTAACCTAAATAACTCTACCAAGGAACCTAACATGGACTATAACTAAGACTATGACTATGACTAT
>JANDJT010000012.1:25062579-25074739 GCA_024331685.1 Stegophilus panzeri | reverse complement strand
TATCGCTTTGCTTGTATTTTCTCATTTGTAAGTCACTTTGGATAAAAGTGTCTGCTAAATGAATAAATGTAATGTAATTTAATGCAAAATTCAACATCCAAAAAAACAAGTTGACCTTTAAATAATGTCAGTTTGGATCTAGTGTGTTCTGCAATAAAAGATTTATAGCTTCGATAATTTGCCAGAATATCACTGTATGCATTTAAATCATGAGCCTAATATTTAAATAGTTGGGTTATGTTCAAATAATAAATCTGTGCTAAGGGGGTTTAAAGTTAAAGGGGCCCCTAGCTCCATAACTTTTGAGTCTAACTGCATGTTGAAAAATATAGTTAAGGGAAGAGAGCCTACTTTAGTGACTCTTTCAGTAGAAAGCTTGTCCTTTGTTCTAGCTGCACTCTTGTAATGTTTACCATTATCATGTTCTTGAGATGTTGAAATAGTTGGAACTTCTGCAGGGTCTTCTGTTGACATTTGAACTATGGTTACAAGGTTGAATCACAGGTACCTGCTTTTCAGATTCCATCTTTTACTTTTAGTCTACTACTTCCCTTTTTTTAGTCTTCATTTCTGTTTTTGTTTAACTGTGGTTGCCATGTTTTGACACCATCTACTCTACTGTTATAGTGTCTGCTATAATTAAAAGACTGAGCATGTCTGTTGATAAACTGCACAAACCTCTTTTTGCTAAAACAGAAAGAAAAAAAAAAGTTTTCTCACTACATGACAGCACTTTTGAAAATAAACTAATCAATCATTGGATTTTCAAAGAACTAAATATAAGGTGTTAGCAAGTCGACCTTTACACTTGTATCTGTGCTTACTATGTGATTGCTCCTTCACCCTTATTTCCATATCAAGGTTTTGAGGTGTGTAATATGTTAAGACAGGATTTTGAATGGAAAAAAGACTGCCAAGTCTCTGCTGAGCTTGAAGCCCAAGCTGAAATCATGAACACTTTGAAACCAATAGCTATCAAGAGGCAACTGTGGCATGTTGGCATGCAATGTAATTTTATCCATGTGCATGGCTTTCTCTGAAGATTTATGCTGATAACCACCAGTGATGCCCCAATGTCTTGGCATACGTAAAGCTCGAACATATGAGAAGCTTGCTGACTGATCATTAACAATTTTTATTATTAGTCCGTCACAGTTATCGACGTGTCATGTGTATTATTGCACTTAAGATCTCTGCCAAACTTTCACTGTGCTATTAGAGTAACAACCCAATCAGAGACTGAATAGCAGTCTTGTTTAGCCTTTTCAAGGCCCCTTCCTGTCCTAAATCCATTAATACTGTATCAGAATGCAGCTTAGGTGGTGTGCACGCACACACACACACACACACACACACACACACACACACACACACAGCTGCAGCTGTTTTCTGTGAATTCAGGAAAGTGGAATCTTCTAGAAGTCTAATGGGAAGCGCAGAAACGAAATTTGTTTGTGAGCATGTTTCTATCCCTCATTATGTGATTAGCATACCCTTAGCTTAGAGAGAGAAGTTTTTGTTGTTGTTTTTGTTGTTGTTGTTGTTTTAACTTGGGTTTGTTTGTTTAAAGCATATGATCTTCACCAGTGGCATGCTGCTGCAACCCTCCTGTGTGCTGAAACATGGGGTTTTAATTAAGGCCCAGTCCATACACAGGAGAATTTTTTAAATGCCCACATTCATGCTTGCCTGGAGCCTAGCGAAGCCTAACTTCTCTCAGAGACCCTGAACAGAGACGCTCTTGTGAGGCACCGGTGGAACTGCGTCAGCTCTCACGGGAAAAAAAATGCGAGAAATGCCTCACACAAGCTGTTAAGTATGTTTAGTGTGTGAATACTTTCAGCCAACAGGAGAGTCTTTCTGGCAGCGTACAATTGTAAATAACCTTCAGTCTGTAACTCCAATTGGATCACACCTTTAAAAATGTGGATGAGCACAATGAGGTGGGTCATTTTCCATGCCACCAACTGAGCCAACAGTGTTGGGTCATTTTCTATGCCAGATACCGTTTAGCTAATAGTACTGCTTTTTGTAATTTTCAGAAGGAGATAACATGGATGCACCAAAGTGGCACATATGACTTGTCAATAATAACAGCAGAAATTGAAAATGTGTTTAATCTGATACCATTTCACCTCATCGCCATCATCCAGAGCCTCTACATAGACATCCTGCCTTTGAGTCACACCATGTATCGTTGTCAGTGAGTGGGCGTTAATCTTCCATCTCTCTAGTTTCCTGATGTTATTTCCAATGGCTCTGGAAATGCTATCTACAATTTAGCACTAAATCCTCAAGTCAGTCGAATAAATAAATCCGTCTAATAGCTGTATTTAGCTTATATCCACTTTTAAAATGTAACTTTTCACCAGCAAAGCATTAAAGCAGGCCTGCTGTGTCTAAAAGCAAGAACTCTAGGTGAAGGGAAGAAAGAGGCACGGTCCAGCTGTGTTCACAGCTGCAAGTTGGGCTCACGGCAGACCTGGCTCTTTATAGACTTGATTGGTCACATCTGGCATCATTAATCCCATATGTAGGCCACAAAATGGAGGGCCAGGACCTCTTTTACTGCAAATACTCCATCGTGCAACCTCCAGCCAGGATACAAGCTGCAACGTGCGAGAATCTACCTCTGGTAGAAGCAATATCCATCAGTGTGCTGTGGTATATCTTAATCCTTGGGCTTCTATTCCGAAGTGGTAGTTATCTGATCTAGATAGAGATACTGGCCCTTTCTTGCTATTGCCATAATGCTGAACCAGTGTGACTTTCTGATGACACAAAGGTCCTACCTCTCATTGCCCTTCATTCACTGGCAGGGTGACACCAGCCCAAGTGTGAAACGCGATATGTCCCGGACAAAGCTCTTTGCCAGAATCCTGGTTCCACAGAAGAGCAAACAAGTCAGAGAATGGAGTGAGGCGTGCTAGTGGACCGTGGTGCTGACCCAGGTTTTGTAACCGAGAAGGGGAGAGAAAAAAGAAAGGTGGGCTTTGAAAATGTTTTCAAGAGTGCTTTAGGAGAGCGGACGTTTGGGCGAATTCCATGGCTATGAATCCCCCACCCCTCCCCCCAGAGGATCAGTGTTTCCTGCCTTGCTTCTCTGCTGAAATCAGATTCCAGACCTTGCTTAAGCCTTGTTTTTTTGGCATCAGCCGTGCACAGACACTTACAGAGAATTTCAGCTCCCACATGCTTATTTCTCTTTTGCTGTCCTCTTTACCAGTCCTCTCTGTCTTCTTGATCATCTACTTTCATCTTCTTATCGGTTTAAGAGAAAATTATATTCACAGCATGATCCTCTGTCTGGTGTCCAAACCGACAGTGTACAATGATAGTGTTGAGTTGTGTGCTCTTAAACTCAGTTTAAGAAACACAAGACAGACAGTTTCCAGGCCATGTTTGACATTAATTTGATCTCCATTCACATAAATCAGTAATATTTTAAAGAAGCACTTCAACCAAAAGCAGTTTTAGTGATGATAACTGAATTTTTTTATTTACTTTTTTTTTAAAGCCCATCTAACATTTGTGTGTGAATGTTTTCATTACTTATTTCAGTCTGAATCTGGAATTAAAAAAAAATGTAAGAAAAATTATTTATTAAAGGCTTGGGAGATATATGTGTGAAATAATATAATACTAACCCAACTCATTGTCTAACCACTACAGTTATTTATAATACGTCTGTTGCAGTTTATATTTATTATTTTGCCGAAATTAAACTACAAAATAACACGATACTGTTATAGAAAAATAACAGGATGGTGTGATGTAACCAAAGGTGAAACAGAAGTTGACTTTTTTTTTTTCTTTTTTTTAAATAATAGCAGCACATCCCAGAGTGTTTTATTCCTCTTATACCACAACAATTTCTGAAAAAAGTATGATGTATCATTTAATCCGTTGCATTTTATAGTTAATTATATTTGATGTTGTGGGACACCCCTGAAACAAGTTATTTCCTGTTTTCACTTGCATTATGGCAGCTATAAAGAGCCTTCCGCCCACCAGTCTCTATCACACCCCTCCCCCCTCCCCATCTCTTGACATTAGTAAAACAAAAACACAGGTTTTAAACCATAAACTCCTCTGTCCTAAGACTCTCCCTTGGTGGAAAATGTATTGACCATTGATGCTAGAGACTCCTTCCATAAATGTTAAATATACATCAGAGAGCAGAAAACTTTGCCATATCATTGAGTGTATATATATATATTTGTTAAATAGCAGTTTTTAAACATTATTATTATTATTATTAAATTACTGTATTAAAATGTACATTACAATAAACCTTATAGCTGGCACTACTGCTGTTATAGAAAATTAATCAATACCAATCAGGTTTTTAGCATACTGTAAACTGAACATATGCCTTTGTAACAAGCCTTTTTTAGGTAGTATAATTATATTATAACTCATGATCGCCGGTCTTAACCTCACTATGCTAGTCACCATTCCATTAAAGCAATATTCCAAAATTGCTAACCTGGCTAGTAGTAACTGAAAGGCAGTTAACATATATTTAATTTGTATTGTTTCCTAATGATGGATAATTACATATGTTATGTTTCTGCTTGAATATCTAAACCTATATTACACTTTAAGCCTAACTGTGAAAGAAGTAAGTGCTATACATTGAAACCGGTGCCAGCTATGCACATGTCCTTGTTGGTCTGTTTGTAGCTAGTGTTGACATACCAGACGACTTTTTCCTCCCTCAACTTGCCCAAGTGGCAAAATGGCCATGTTTACATTTGAAGAGTTGTAAAAGGTGCAGTGTCTCATTTGGCCAGTTAGTGACTTGGACACTGAGTGTGTCTTGTTTACACTGACTGAAATTGTGTGTGTGGTTCTTAAGGGGAAGGGGGATTGAACCTGACAGACTTGGCAAATCTGGAAAGTTAAACAATGCCTTATTTTAGGCTGGGAGTGGTGGTGGGGGGGTGTCAATCCACTGTTTAAGCATTTATAGAGCCAACTGTTCCTAGCACAACAGAAAGCACTGAATCAGACATAGAAATTTGGTATCTGTGGATCTTTGGCTGACTCTTTGTACTTCCTCCCCCCAACTATTTCTCTCATACCTACAGCAGTGCTTAAATGAACTCCATATGACTATCTGTCACGGCTGCACGTTAGCAAATCGGGGGAAAAAATCAAATGAGTTTGGCTTGCTCTTTCATACTACTCATGCAATGTTTTCCATTGTTTTTCAACCCCTTCCTTCAGTCGTGGGGGTGGGAGGGGATTGGCGGTTGGTCTGGGGGTCGAGCATTGCATCATGTTGTATGTTCAGCCCTGTGGTTGAGTTATCACACAATTACAGCTGTTTATAAATAGGCTTGTAAACCAGCTCGATTGGCCCACCACTTTCCCAAACAGAGAGCAGTCAGATGACCTAATGCCTTGGGGGGGAAAGAGAGGGAGACCGAGAGATGGAGATGTCTTCAAACGAGTGAAAAAACAGAAATAAATCTTATCGTGCTAGTACGCCCCTTTTCACAACCCCTAATGTCTGGGATGCAGTCATTAATAACAGTGGTTGTTGGCACTTGTGCTTCATTCTGTACAACTCTGTCATAACTACTTAAAGTATTTGGGCGGGGTGGAGAAGAAACATCAGTACAGGATGAATGTACAGACATACGAACATTAAGAGCATTGCTTTTCTCCACAGCACTGACCAAATTGAAAGCCTTGGTCTTTGACTTCAATAGCAATTAAAAGCTCCCCTTTGTGGCTCTGCAGAAACAGCTGCATTGACTCCACGGAGTCTGTTAAAACCAGACTAGAGCCAAAGCTTCCTTTACACTCCAAAACACACAAGTAGAGACCCACAAAGACAGACACACTCACACTTGCTACATCACTCATACTGCGTACTTATCTGGTCTGTATAATAAAGGACAATTATAGAAGAGACAGCAGCGCACTGACAACAGACAAGGAAACGCATAATGGCTACAAACCAAACACTTTGATGTTTAAAAAAAAAAAAAAAAAGAGAGAGAGAGAGAGACGATTCAGCCAAAGGCTGTGTAAGTAGTTTTTTTTT
The DNA here is from genome assembly GCA_024331685.1 of Stegophilus panzeri. Lineage (NCBI taxonomy): Eukaryota > Metazoa > Chordata > Actinopteri > Siluriformes > Trichomycteridae > Stegophilus > Stegophilus panzeri. Next base: position 25,068,681 of record JANDJT010000012.1, on the reverse strand, counting down.
CCCTGTTTGTGTATTTTTCTTCCGACTTATCTGAGATCTGCATGTAACAGATAGAAAAAGAAAAGAGGAAAAGATTATGTTTTCAGACAGAAGTTTGTCTGCAAATATGCCAAAAAAAAAACTGTATTCGCCAAGGTCACTAGAGTACTATTTGGTTTTCCTTGGCTTCTGTAACTCAAAAGCTACTTTGGAGTCCAGGCCACTTTGTTTTAATGTCTGGTTCAGTGTGTGATGTTTTCCGGTTGCTGATTCGACTCTGCCGTGCTTTTGGCCTGGTAGCATCTCCTGCGGCAGACTGGGTAAGTGATGATAATGCTCCTGTTGATGGTTGGGCACATCACTTGCACTGATCGAGGCTAAATTTAAACCTGTGGACAGACAAGGAGTGCCAGAGAGCCATGTCCTCAGTCCACTTACTAGTCCTTCATACAGCCCAGCAGTATAATCTGAACTCTTGCTGGAGCTCGGGTATTTTACAGTATCCAGTACGAGTATAACTTTATAACAAAATAATGAAAGGTCCCTGCTGAAAAAAACAATAGAAACCCTCATAGAATTTGTAATGGTTTTAATGGGAATTGTATTGGTTTGAATGGAAACTGTAACAGTCCCTGTTGGTCTCGACTGGTAATTTGTTGCCTTCTGTTGGTGACATGTTTAGTAGATACCATTAAGGATCAACAATGGTAAGGGGTTTAATAGTTAGCCGATGGTTTGTAATGCTATTTGTAGTTGAAACCATTAACATTTCTGTGATGGTTTCTATTGTATTTTTATTTTGTTTCTTTTTTTTTCAGCAGGGGTAGTAGTAACTGTGCCTGAACTTGTGTCATCTACATTGTGGCTCAATGTGGATCAGATATAGAGTTGCAGAGAATAGAAAATGAAGGTGAACAAGGACATTTAACGATCACGTTCTCCAACAGGACTAATGATAAGAAGCAATTAGCATGATCACAGGTGTAGAATACTAAACAGTGGGTACTAGCTTTGATTTATTGTTAAATGTTCTTTGAGAGAAACTAAAAGGGAATCAGAGAATTTAGATTGGTTCGCTAAGTAGATAATGAGCACCTGATTATCTTCTCAGACATATAGAGAAACTTTCTAGGTGGCATAATGTACCCATGCTGGAAGAGCTATATATTCTACAGTCTAGTCAGTGGAAACAAGATTCCATTGAACCTGTAGGAAGTAGTAAATGTGTTGAACAACGCTGCCGTTTTAGTGTGTGGAATGTTTGATAGGATAAAAATGGCAGTCCATAATTTTTGGGAATATGCAAGCAAACATATGTGCGCACACGTCTGTAAAGAGTGGTGAAACCAGCTCTGTGAAAGCTTCTTTCATTAAACACAACCAGCCAGCTCACCAAATAAGGCCAGCACTGCACCCTTACCACTCAACACAGCCTGACAGACTGTTAAAGTACCAGCATGTCAGCAATAACAGCCTGAGAAACCAGTGATGCGATGATCCATCTAATAGAAAGACATTAGACTAGAGGTTAGAAGTCATTGTAAAGCAAGAAAATCTTTAGCAGGTTAAAAAAAACTTTTGCCATATCGTTTTGCTTCATGCATGTATTTATTTTCTTAAATATCACTTGTTGTTTCTGGGGTTTTTTATGTTCAAATTCTGCATGCATGTTAGGGCTGGAATCAATAAAATTAAAATGTTTGATCAGTTTTCTTAAAATAAATAAATAGATGCTGTATTTGAAAAGGTTTTTTTCCCCCCTAACCACCTATTATTGAGTGTCCTGCATTAAGTTTCAACAGTATAAAGTGTGTATATATTGAGTGTTACTGTACAATCATATGAAGGTGTTATTCTTTCTCTCTCTTTCTATTTACAGGTAAGATTTGAAACTCCTCATCCGTACAGTGCACGATCATCTGTGTAAGTAGCTTTAAGATTTGTGTTGACTGCAACAATAATATTGTTTTCACAAAGGCTTGAGCAACCTGCCTCCACAAAAATGTGTGTCTGCGTGTGCAGATAGAACAGAAAATACACTCTCCACCCTACTGTAAGCCTACTGTCAGTCAAACAAAGCTGGTGATTGCAAGCATAAGTCAAGTTTATCTCCTCTTTCTCGGACCACCTAACTGTCACAAACATCTGATTTTTTTTTTTTTCCCCCAGCCACTGTTGGCTCAATTGTAATTGATACTTAACCTTTATTGACATTGTTTGCATAATCCCCAGCTAGAACACATCACTACAGTGTCTGTAATTAGTTTCTCATCTGCCAAACACTTATCCCTCATGATGATTATATAATTATATATTTCAGCAGTGGAATTTTATTTTCAAACATGTCACTTTATATGTGTGGATAAAAATCTGTAACTAACCTGAATATTTAGGGTTTTTAAAAAACTATTACAGTCATTTGACAGATTTAATTTTTATCAAAAGTGATTTATATGCGAGTCCGCTTACAATTCAAGGTTATGGGTCTTGCTCAAGTGCTGTCATAAAATTTAAACTCTGCAACTTTCCATTACTTGTACAATGTAATTGCCTTAACTACCTTGAATAAGTCTATAGATGTAGATTTTACTAGGTAGCATGGTGGTGCAGCGGGTAGCATTGCTGCCTCACAGCTGCAGGGTCCACGGTTTGATTCTGAGCTCAGGTTACTGTCTGTGTGTAGTTTTATACTATGTTCTCCCTGTGCCTCTTTAGGTTTCCCCCGGTTCTCTGGTTTCCCCCCCACCTGCCAAAAACATGCTAGTTAAGAGTGTTGGCTACTACAGATTGCCCTTAGGTGTGAGTTAGTGTGTGAACGTGAACACATGGTGCCCTGTGATGGACTGGCGACCCATGTCCACCAGGCTTGCTGGAGTTTTTTTTTTTTACCACTCATCCATATAGGGCTGTGACAGTGGGGCTGGGTGAAATTAATATAAATATATATTATATTATATTATATCATTTTATAGGCTTAAGTTAAATAACAACCTAAATATTAAAAAATTAAATGAGGCTTTATTTTAGCACTTCCGTCAGTGAAACAACTCAATACAGCCTTGTTGTGTCGTGTTGCAATGAGAAACAGCCTAAGGGCTCTGTGGGACACAGTGTTGTGATTGACCCACAAGTGGAGAAGGAGAAGAAGTGGATAATAAAGAAATTGAGTGAAACACTACGAAATACTTTCTGACAAATACTTTATTTCTTTAACTGTAGTAAGAAAGTAGTTTCTTTGAAAGAAATACCAGAAGGACGGTAACCTAAAAAAATATGTTAAACATTTAAATATTAAAGAAAATTTTTTTAAAACGCGGCTAGGTGACGTTCCTGGAGATGGCTCATGAGATTTGTAGTGTTTGCCTGTTTAACACCATTAACCCCCACCCCCCCCACCCCCACCTTACACAAATCTGACATATGGCTCCATCCAAATTTATTGGTTCACCTCTCTCGTTACGCACAAATCCAAAATGTTCCCAGATCACTGATGTAACATTTGGTTTCCCAACAAGATCCCTCGCAGTGGCAGAATCCGAAGTAAAATCACAGAATTCACCTGACTGGATTTTGCCATGCTCAAACAAACCTGTGCCAAACTAACAGACAACACTATATAACATTTAGGTGCCGACGCGAGCAATAGCTGGTCGCAGCAGCTCCTGTAGCCTTTTAACTTTAACCTCTTTCCGACTTTCTGTCATTCTGGTTTTTACAGACTTTTTATTTTCACTTTATTGTCTATATGTGTGCCCGAATTTTGTCGTTTTAAACACATTTCTTGCCGTATTTTTTCGAACCCACCAAGATTACTCTGACAGTGATCGTCTATTCAAGGGAACAGCTCCTGATGTATCAGACTAGAGCGGCGGCTTAGCCGACGAACGTACCAGCGAAGCTACTGAGGCACAGGGGAGGGATGAGAGCGGGTGCGAAGGTTAGGGAGAAGCTGGAGAGAAAAAGGAGACTCAAACCTTGCCTTCCATCATTTATTATGGGGAATGTAAGATTGCTGGCCAACGAATCAGACGAGATTACAGCACTGACGAGTAGCTGGTGCGAGTACAGGGAGGCCAGTTTGTTGTGCTTGACGGAGACATGGCTAACAGGGAACGTGCCTGATTCCTTGGTCGAGCTAGCTGGCTTCACACTAGTGCAAGCAGACAGAGGAAAACAGAACGGTAAGAAAAAGGGAGGAGCTGTCTTTGTTAACTCAGAATGGTGCAACGCTGAACACATAACGGTGAAAGAGAGCATCTGTACTCCAGATCTAGAGCTACTGGCTATGGGGCTGAGACCATACTACTTGCCCAGGGAGTTCTCTCATGCCATTATTGTGACTGTGTACATTCCACCATCGGCAGTGGCGGCACGCGCCTGTGACATCATCCACTCCACCATTGCAAAACTTCAGACACAACACCTGAGTGCACTCACGATGATAAACGGGGACTTCAACCATGCCCCCCTCTCTAAAACGCTTACAACCTTCACACAATATGTAAAATGCAAAACGAGGGAGAATAAAATCTTGGACAAGCTGTATGCTAATGTGAAGGGAGCGTACAGCTCCACTGCCCTCCCCCTTCTGGGCAGATCAGACCACAAATTTCATGAGGTTTGACTCGGCCTCCACCCCTGAGAGCTCACAAAGACAGTCGCACACTCCTGATGCTGAAGATAATACAGGAAACCTCAGACACAGGCACCCCAATGACCCCCTCAACCAGCCCATTAATAACATCAAGCCAGGTGAGACGGGAGCTATCCAAGCTCCAAATCAACAAATCTATGGGCCCAGACAACATCAACCCCAGGCTGCTCAAGGCATGTGCCACACAGCTTGCAGGTGTGTTTCAACACCTCTTCAATCTTTTCCTAAGGCTGAAAAAGGTGCCCCAACTGTGGAAGACCTCCTGCATTGTTCCGGTGCCCAAGAAAGGTCATCCCAGTACCTCAAATGATTACAGACCTGTGGTACTGACCTCACATGTCATGAAGACCTTTGAGAGACCGGTTCTGAGGCACCTGAAGCTGATCGTAACTGACTTCCTTGATCCGCTGCAGTTCGCATACCAGACCCAAACAGTGTGGACAACGCGGTCATATAGCTAATTCACAGGGCTTGCTCTCACCTGGAGAGGCCAGGAAGCACATTGAGAATCATGTTTTTAGATTTTTCTAGTGCATTTAACACCATTCCCCCTAAAATCTCCCGCCCACCGCCCACCCCCCAAACTTGCAGAAAAGCTCTCTGACATGTGGGTAGACCATGACATGGTGGCCTGGATCATGGACTTATCAGCAGACCACAGTATGTCTGACTGCAGGGCAGCTTGTCAGATGTGGTGATGTGCAACACTGGCGCACCTCAAGGAACTGTGCTTTCACCTTTCCAATTCACCATATACACCTCTGACTTTAGCTTGCCACCTCAAGAGATTCTTTGATGTCTCCTCCATCGTAGGCTGCATCAGTGAAGATAAAGAGGAGGAGTACAGAGGCGTAGTGGAGAGCTTCGTCAGATGGTCTGAGGATAACCAACTTCAGTTCAACATCGGCAATACCAAAGAGTTGATAGTGGATGTCCGCTGAACTGAAAGCCCCCAACACCTATAACCATCTAGGGGGAGAAAATAGAGATGGTGGACTTGTACAAGTTCCTGGGAGTACACATTAACAGCAAACTGGCCTGGTCGGAAAACACTGAAGCTCTCTACCGGAAGGGACAGAGCAGATGTTTTTTCTAAGGAGGCTTAGGTCCTTTGATGTGAGAAACAAGCTACTGCAGATGTTCTATCAATCTGTGGTATCCAGCATCCTGTTCTTTGCTGCGACATGGTGGGGAGGTGGAATTAAGGCTGTATAGGCTGACAAACTCAACAAGTTCGTGAAGAAGGCCAGCTCTGTTGTTGGTCACAAGCTGGACAATCTGGAGACAGTGGTGGGGAAGAGAATGAGAAATAAAATCAAGTCCATTCTGGGAAGCCCCTCTCATCCACTGGAGAGCACCTTCAACCACAGGCTCATCCCCCCCAGGTGCAACACATAAAGATGGCCTAGGCTATAAGAAGATTGCCAAGACCCTGACACTGAGCTGCAGCACGGTGGCCAAGACCATAC
>JANDJT010000012.1:25032848-25045525 GCA_024331685.1 Stegophilus panzeri | reverse complement strand
CTGGAGGGATGAAACACCATTCCTATATAGGACTGGTGTTTCAACCCTCCAGTACATTCCAGAGACTTGCGGAATCTATAACAAGGTCCACTGAAGCTCTGAAGTCATTATATTATATAAATCACCACCTGCATTGTACTGCTATTCTGCTTTACTCCATTACTCTAATCTGCAGTACTGGTCTCACCCATTGGACATTATCAAACTACTAACATCCATCAAAAGGATCTCTTCACCTCAGAGAACTCTATCCCATTCTATCTCTCTTTAAATCTCACTCTAGCAGAGAGATTTAGGGCTTTGGAGAGTAAAGGGCCTGCTGATGTAGTGCACCTCTAGGAAGCTTTGTGCCTGTGATTGAATAGTCATTATCGTTATCGCCTATATTTTTTTTTTATAATTGGCAATTTTGAAAGACAGACAGTTGGATTAAGACTAAATGAATTTTATAATTTAAAATCTAAAATGATCAATGTTCATTGAAACACACTTAATATTCTGAAAGGTTCCACATTAGTAGTGTTTGGTCCACTAGTTTTACAACAGAAAGGGAGACCTTAGTGACCACAATGGCAGTATTTCTTTTAGTGTAGTTTAAATGTAGAAAACTTGTTTGTGTAATCTTTTCACCTCAAGTTGAAGAATAAGGCATTTAATTCTTGCCATGTTATATTTCTGTAGTACAGCATGGTTCACTACACTCTTAGAATAAATATTCATCAAGGGTTCTTTGGATGGTTAATTGTTCTTTTCAGAGAAACCATCTGTTATAATAACATACACAGAAACTTTGTTTCCTCAAATCGACAGATAAGGTCTTAAATAGGTGTAAATGGTTAGTAGAGAAAAAATGTTTAATATAGTACCTCTGTTTGAATGCAAAGCAGAAACTTGCCCTTTTTTATATTAGAGGCCTTTTAGGGTCTCCTAGTGGTGTCAAAAGACTGAGTGCTATAAAGATAAAGTAAAATGAGGCAGAATGACAAGTTTCTTATTGAAATTATTTTTTACACCAGGGTTGAAAGGATCATGTGTTTCATGCCAAAAAATTGGGCTGGTTTCAGAACAAGGTTGTAGGTGGTCCACAGATGGCACAAATAAAGCAAATATTTGGAATTAAGTCTAATACATTTCCTGGAAACAAAGGCTGTGCAAACAAAGAGAACATATAAGTGCAGACAGTGTGTATGTATGATGTACAGAAACAGTTCTATATTGCTAAGATTGTTAAAGGGAAAGTGAGATTATGGCGTGTACAATGTCTGTAACAGGCGCTCATAAAAAAGGCATATTGCAGATCAAAAACAAAATTCACACACAGTATATACACAGTAAGCTAGTTTTCTGTGCAAAGACTAAGAGTGTGAAGAAAATAGAAAAATGCATCTCCCTTTTCCAGTACCCAAACATTCCAGGCTAGTTTCAGGTCTTTTGTGTGGGTTTTCGGGATTTAGTTTGGCTAAAAATTTTGCTGAGACCTTGCAACCCTGCCAAGCACTGTCTCCATTCATATCTAGCATTGAGGTTGCAATGTCAGCATGTTTTGCTAACCCTCTCGGTTTTTATTTGAACTCTTATTCTTCATAGCTGATTAGTTTGATGTGGTGTGTTTTCAGGCAATAGCAGCCATCTGATGAGCACTTTTAAAGAAGAGGATGCTTATAGCAACACACAATAACTACAAATGGTGTAGAATAGTACATAAGTATGCGATTTGGGATGCACCTTAGGACTATTCCTGCAGCAATATATTGGCGATATACTAGCCTCCTATTGGATGTTTATTTCACACAATAACAACCAACTGCCCTGGCTGTTACTTATAGAAGATGTGAACTCTGGCTGTTTTCGTTCGTACTCTTTCTGTGTAGTGTCTGTTAGTGTGTTTTGGACAGTAGAGATTAGTTTTGTGTGTGTTATGTTCCTTACAAGTCTGTGGCTCTCCTCTGCAGGGAAGATGTGAGCTTTTCCCTTTTTCAACGTTTTTTCCCCCATGCAGTTTTCAAAGAGCTTTTATCTGGTTCAGATGTTATGGTTCTCTTGTTCACTCTTCCTTGTGTGTGTGTGTGTATGGGTGTTGTAATCTCTCTCACCTGTCTGCCTCATTATCGGCTGGTGTGTGGTAAAGCATGACGGAGCATGAAAGCGAAGGGAGTTTGGAGTAATGAGCATCCATCACTCCATGTCCCACTACCACTGAGCACTACAAATCCCCACTGAGAGATGGACAGACTGAAAGAGAGCGGGAACACAAACATACACACAGCTGCTGTTACACTGCAATGCTAATAATAATTATAACTGAAGTTTGAACAGGCAATTAGAATCACAGTGTAAGGCAAATTACCACCTGAGCTGCAGTCGCGTATAAAATCTTAATTGTGACTGAATTAACCATGTGGAAAAATACATCAAAGGTAGCTTAAGACATAAAAAAAAATAAGACATAAACCTGGGATGGAACTGTCGCTTTCGAATAGGTCGACTGCTGCAATTCCCACTCACACACCGAATCAAAGAGACAGGTTAGAAAAAGTGGGAAAGGGGGTAGAGAAAATTGGACTCAAATAATGAGCATGGCTTGCAGACATGCTGTGTGCTGTGTAATTATTTGACAATGACAACTTTTGCTGTTTTAACTCCCTTGGATTCAAAATAAAAGCATAGAATGCTGGCTTTCCCTGGCCTATCAGGGTATCCATCGAGGATCAGCCATTTGTATGTACATTAGGGATGTCACGATACCAAAAATCTAGTAGTCGGTACTGATACCACCAAAAGTACACAATAGTCGATACCACGATGTGGTATAAAAATAAAATTTAAAAAATAAAATTAAAAACTCTCCTGGAGGACATCATCCTCTGACTAATACTGGCAAAGAGAGAGAGAGAGGGGGGGATATTTTAGTTATCAAACACTGTCTGACAATGACTAATAAAACAGTGGAGGCTACAAGTGCTAAGGTGCACTCCTGCTAAGGGTTGAATGGCGATGCATGGTGGCCCATTAGGAAGTAGTTTATAACACTGCAATGCGTTAGCATCGTTAACAAGTAACTGGCTATCACAAACATTACATGGAGGATAACATTAGCTGGTTTCACGGCCACAATGCCAGCTGCCTCAAACAAACATAATATAGGTCTTTCAGGTGCTTCGCCAAATTCCAGGTGTTTCCTCGCTTTGTTTGAAATGAACGATCGCATCGGTTGCACACTGGCTTCAGAGCATCAATTATATGTTTGTCATATGCCTCGAATGCGAAGTATTTCCATATTTATCTCTTACCACCTTTCCTCTCAATGAGTCGGGGCGGAGCTAAACTTGTCGCCATTATCTGTAGTTTTTCCCATGTGTTTGAAGGCGTTCTTCTTCTTCACCACTTGTGAACTGACTAAAACACTTGCGCGTATTTGCTACCCCCGTCAGTTCCGGACGAATTACAACCTCGGTACCTTCATTACCAACTGTACCTACGCTGCTGGTACCAAAGTATCAGTTCTCGTGACATCCTTAATGTACATAGCACAATACTGTTTTCCATCTGACCACAAACATCATCTATGATATAGGCATAATGTTTAAAAGACTTCCACAGAGCAGAATGCCAAATTAGTTTGCTAAAGCGTACATTAAAAAGTGCATAGCATTCTGGGACAAAATCTTATGGAGTGATTATCTCAAGGATTGAATAATTTATGGTTAAAATTATGAATTAGCTTAATGAGCTGTAAGTGTAGCGCTCAATCAGCTTAATCTTCAGCATGTTTTCTCTACAGTAGATTGTATTGAATTACTAAAACATTGCCATTATTTAATACATACACAACTCAAATTAGCAAATTAAAAGCATTATAAAATAGCCTGTTCCTCTCTCTCTCTCACACACATACACACACACACACACTAAGATTATATGACCAGTTTAGCATCTCATGGCTTCATTAAGTTGTGTGCATGAGTTATTTTCAGAGCATGATGTAAAATAAACTTAAAATGTAACTTTTTTACTATTATTCTGTGAAAATTTGAGCCAGCGTCAGTGCCTGGTAGCCCCTCTCCCCCTTCCACTACATAAGCAAAGCATGCACTCACCGGTCGCAGAAGTGTCCAACCTTCCACGCTTTTTTTTCGGTTGAATAAGTGCATCATCCAGGTACTTGAAGTACACTACTTTTTGTTGGAATTTTCATTTTTCACACTACTCACGCTATTTATACTACAAAATGGCATAGAATAACACAAGTATACGATTTGGGATGCACCTTAGGACTATTCATGCAACAATATATTGGCACTATACTAGACCCCTATTAGATGTTTATTTCAGTGCTTACCATATTTTTATATACACATTTGACTGCAAATGGGCAAAAAGCATCTTCAGTCTTCATTTTCTATCCCTAATTTTTGGAGGGTATAAAGGCAAGGGCTTGTGCTTAATTGTGATGTTCTAAAAGCGACTTAAGCATGTATGTAATCCAAATCTGAATATGAGCAAAACTCGAGTATTACTATGAGTAAAACTCGCTGTAACTTTTGAACTCGAGTTACCATTTCTGACAGTATAATGTGGACATTAGTATGTGTTGATTAAAGTGCTGCACTGTAACCCAGTGTTACCAAAGTTACCAACCAAAGTTCTGGTTTTGTCAGAACAAAACCGTGTCACTGTCCAAACTGCACTGCACACAAACAATAGAATAAAGATCACAAATATCACAAATGGCACAATAATAATAGATCTGCTATCCAAGAAATGTTTCACTGTAACGACCATTTTAGCTGACGATGAAACCTGATCGACCCATGTTCATGTGTTTGACATGAACTCAGTGCTCAGTATTGTTCACAGTCTCTCTGCGTTTGCTGTATCGATTGTTGAATATTGAGAAGATTCTCAAAAATTTACTCGTATTACCAGCAGTCATGGTCTGTTAATTCCTTGCCGCCTGTAATTATTTTTCTACCAAGGCCTAACTCTGTGTACTAGTGCCCCTGTAGATCAAGTCACTCAAGCTGTGCATGTTGATAGAAACTGATCTTTGGTATGTGATAGTCTTGTAATTTATCACATACAGGATCGAAATGTCTTAAATAAACAGTGTGGAGTGTGTGCTGCGAGGAAATTTGAACTTGAATTAGTAGTTCCTAAAATAGTATGAATCTGATGCCAATGAATTACTGTATATTTTCTTTCATTTAATATATGTTTCTTTTGGTTCTTATAGGCATTTAAATATGCTACCATTTTAGCTGCAGTGTGTATAGTGTAGTTTTGATTATGAAGAATTTGTTAACGAAGAAAAGGGAACACCATCTGGCAAATGTCTTTTCTGAGGGTCTGTTTTAAGGTTGTGTCCTGCTGGGAAGGGCCATGGTCAACAGCCTTTTTACCCTACCTCATCTCTCTCTTGCGTGCGCTCTCTCTCACACACACACACACACACACACACACTCACACACACACACAGAAGGCTGTGCAAGGTCCTGGTGTCAAAATTTGAGTGACAGTTACAAAGTAAGCATTTGCCACTCAGGGAGACGAGAGAGGAGCAGAACAAGCACTGTCAGTCAACCGTTACCATGACAATGGGAGGGCTTGCCCCATCCCCTGGCCCCTTTGTGTCTTTATTGAATTAGCACACAGGTTGCCTTTGTGGGTCCGGGCAGCGGTAATTGAAAACACATCACGAGAAGAGGGCTTGAAAAAGGAAGGATGCGCTTCAGTGCACTCCATTAGATAAGCCGATGCTGAAGAGAGAAGGAATGATTAATATATCAGAGTGACGGGAGAAGTAATATGAAAAAAGGAAAAATATTGCATATATCCATAACAATCCAATCCATCCATATTAACCAGATAATTTCTTATAATAATCACATGATTTCTAATAACAACATACTTTTATTGTAATAACGATATGTTGTCTAATAATAATGAGATGCATATCATAGACAACATGTCTATGCTGATGGGGACTTTTTTCTTGCTTGGCAGCAATGTGCTTTCTTACAGTCATGTCGTCCCCTCCTGTCCCCCACCTCATTCTCATAAACCATTACTTCAAATACTCAATGGCATGACAGACAAGAGCCTATTACATTTAAAAGCAGCGACATAGAAAAAGCAGCGAAGGCCAAGTCCTGTTTTATGGACAGCAGGGGGACTGAACCAGTCAAAGATTTTTATTTCTCATTCGCACATTATGGGACCTACATCAATTCCACAGATGCAGCCCAGTTCCTGTGTACTAGTGGCCCTGCTGATGTGGTTTCTCTTAATTGTGAGTAGCACAAAAGGAGCACATAGGAGTTGCATTCATTGAAAATGTGTTCTCCAAACAGGACACATCATGATCGGTTTAGTTAGGAGACCTGTCGATTTCTGGTCTTTGAAACATATTTCAAAGATTAAACTCCTATGTGCCAAAAGGGTTGACCTATCAAGCAACATTTATAAACACAGTATAGTGTTTTGGTAGTAGTGTAGGTAGGTAATTTTAAAAACAATTTGAACCAGTAGTCAGGTTTTGATCATACCAATATGCTAATATAAGCTCAAACATATACCATAAACATATAACCATAAAGTTTTTTATATTTGTATATGCGATGACTAAAGAACACACCCTTCTCTTTTCCCTTGGTCTACCTTTGCGAGAAAAAGAATGGTGCAGGCTTGCCTGGCCAAGCTTAATGGATTCATGATGTCTGTCCTAATTGAGCTGAGCCATTGTAGTCCAAAAAAATGATAGCAGGAGTGTTCCACTGCAAATGAAGTTTGAATTGGAGCAAAATTACAGGGTCTTTGGTCTTTTTATAGAAAAGAGAAAGAAAGGGCCTGATGTCCATTTTACTCCCATTCTCTGTCTTGTAACAGGGGGTAAAGGGGTAGGAGGATTGAATTATCTACAAAAAACAGAAGGCTTTCGATAGCTGTGTGGAGGGAAACAGCTACCAGGGAATAGTCAGGCTAATAACCGAGGCTGTAAGAGAAATAGTGACATTGGCCAAGTGCACCTTGTGTCTGTTTTCGCTCTTTAAAAGAGCTCTGAGTGGTTCTTTTGAGGCTCCCAAATGATGTGGTATTGACAAGCTTTTGTTGCAGGCTGAGAATTCTTTTAAATGGCTCTCGGAATTTTACTAGTCATGTTTTGCCATTTGAATAGTTAACACATGTTAATTTTCTATTCTGAAGTGTCATACATCTATCAACATAGCTATACAGTCTATAAACAGGCATAAGTCCATGTGGATGATCCAGTATAGTATTTAATCTTTCTCCATTTCTCTTTCTCTTTACACATCCTGAAGTATGCTAGCAGTTTTCTTGCTCGTCATAATCATGGCTATTCATTAGCCCATCGATTAAGTGCAGGAAATTGAAGAGTTCAATAGGTAGCTGGTACAAATAAATTTTTTATGTCTTCTACTAAAAAGATTAGGGACTGGCACTTAAAAGCCACCCTTTTGTGTATAAGCAGGCAGGGGGACATAGGAATTGAAAATGTGAAGAATTGGACTTTGTCATGCTAGTTGACTGGATAATCAAATTGATTTAATGTGCTAATGGGATTTGTATTGATAAGGGTTGAACATTGTAGATAATCCGCAGTGAAAGTGTCAGCATTTCAAAAGGGAAGCACAATCTATTGTATATTGTGACACTGTACATGTCTGACACTGATCATAATAATTTACTCTGAATTTATCAGAGGTTCGTCAGTTTGTTTTTAATGCACTGCAAGTCATTTCATAATCGTAGTATGTAGCAATATGATTACAATATGGTATTTTGTCCATTTGCAGTGTTGTATAATGAATAAAAGTCCACTGAAGCAATCTATGGGAAGGGTAAGAATGGAAACTAAACCTCTGCAATCCAAGGTGCACCAGTACATGATTTAATAGAAGATGACTTAATAGAAGCTAAAAAAAAAAAAAAAAAAAGTGATGGATAAATGATGGATAAGTGATGGATGGATTTTTGTTTATCTTAACCAGCATATAACCAGTCAAAATATTTCCTCAACCATAGCATTTTTATTTGAAAAATCAAGCTTTATCCACTGAAAACCTGGCTTCTTCCCAGGTCTGACAGAAAGAAAAAGATGTCCAGCGCTCTTCTCCCCACAATATGAGACCCCATCTCATTAAGGCTGACAGATGAAATATGAACACGTTTAATATCCAGCCTAATAGCTAGCGTTGACAAGCCACATAAGTTAGCTGGCTAGTGGACTGTCATGGCATTTGGATAATGAACTGTAAATAGGATTTTATTAGACTTCACTATAGCCGTCTAGAGTGGGGTGAAAGGAGGGCTTATTGTGGCAAAGGTTAGGACCCGATTTTAATGCCCTTATTAAAGACGTTCATGCTGCCTTAACCAGCAGGGCTGATTCTGTGTTCGTTGGAAACATGCCAAGACTGAAGATCTATTAGCAATGCCAGTCAGAGAATACACTTCCCTGGGCCAAGTCCCACCTCTCTCACCACCTCAGCCAATTTATTTACATTTAAATCCATTCTTATCCTCCTCACTAAGAACCCTGTGCCTGACAGCTTTTCATTGGCGCTTCTTCATTTTCTGTGCATTGTGGGAGGGTTTTTTGTTTTTGGCTTTGTCACATTGAAAACATATCTTGGGCTGTCAGGGATTAGTGAGGAATATGGTGGGAAATATTATTAATGTAGCTCAGATCTAATCAGGCTACCTCTCTTGATGATAAGCATGATAGTGCAGTGTTCAATCCTGGTTACTGTTGATGTAGAAACGTTGATCACAAACTGGTTATGCATTTCTCACTGGATCATCATCCAGCACAGCACCATCAGAATATTTTTCACCTATTTCCATTTGCTAGAGCCCCCTGCTTCAAAGTTTTTGCAGACACTGATCCCTGGACCGCTCAGTACAGATTTATTTTATGACCTATTAAAATATTAGGTTCATTATTCAAATGTGTATAGTGGCTGTTTATTAGATCCCCCCCACCCCCCTGCGGTTTCCACCAACAGAACAAATTCAAGCTTAGTTGTTGTAACTGATGTTTGAATTGAGCCCATGTAATTCAAATGACTAATGAAATAGGCTAAAAATTATAAGAATTTGATAATAAATACAGCTTTGATTACGGGTGGTTGTGATTTCCACCACTGTAACCTCTAACAATCTGCATCATAGCTTTTAAATATCAGTTCACTGAGAAATCTTTTGTTCACATTCACACTTCTAGCATCTCTCCATTTTTGTGTGTTTCGTTATCTAATTCATATTACCTGCGTGGTCGGTTGTCAGTTCACTGTCTCTTTCATTTGGTCAGTAACTCTCATGTGCCTGTTTAATATCCTGGCTATATCCAGAGATTTGCACATGTTGGTAAGTATGTGTGGTGTGTACCTTCCCTTCCCTCACCCTGGTGCAAGTATTGAATCTGTTATTCAGTACTGATTCATCATGTCTAGGTTTTTTTGTTGTTGTTGTTTTTTTTAAAGATAAAGCACTGGCCAAAGTGCTTTGTGTTGACATTTTAAAAAAAAAAAAGGTAGATGAAATGCACACACAGTAACCATAATGCTCTAGTATCAAGGTACATACCACACATACTAACCAACATGTGCAGATCTCTGGATATACAGGAAGTCATGGCTTTGACCTACTGATCGGAAGGTTGTGAGTTCAAATTGCAGCACTGCCAAGCAGTCATCACTGGGGTCATGATGAATTGCCCTTAACCTTTATCTGCTCAGCTCCACTGTACTCTGCTTTGGATAGAAGCATTTGCCAAATGAGTAAATGAATATCAGCTAACTATTCTTGGTTGTCATGTAGATTACCATAAATAGATTAAATTATTAGTATCAATAATAAAGATTAAATAAAGATTGCTTTAACAATAGCCACATAGCTAGCAGTGAATCACCCAAAAATAATCAAGTTGATGTTTGGTATTATATTGCAACATTGAAATATTGACAATGTTGAAATGTTTTTGAGTCAAGATTTTGGAAATCTCGTCATATTCTCTCACTAACAAGACACTTTGTCCTAAATGTTTCATTGTTGTTTTTTTTCATGCTTGCCTTCCAATTGTGTCTGGATTGGTTGGGAGATTTTTAAGTTTTTTTTAATTGCTTGACATCACTATGCATTACATTTTTTTTAAAGTTTTGGAAGCACTACTTTTCATCTTGCAGGAACTTCACATAGGTTTACTTGTAAAATGTTGATGGTGGATGCTGATGGGTGAGGAGAACAAATCAGGATACTAGCAGCACTTTGTGTGGGGAGACTCACCATCCTGGATCACAGTGTTGATTTAAACTAAGCATCCATGTGACATTATAATGCGGAAAGAGCAGGTGTGGTCAGTTGTTAGTGTGCATTTCTAGTCTAGTCAGTGCATTACAGTAAAAAGTCCTCCCTCTCTCTCTCTCTCTCTCTCTCTCTCTCTCTCTCTCTCTCTCTCTCCCTTTCTCTCTCCCTCTCTCTACACTCAGACTGTGTTGTTGCATGGACCAGTGTCTGTAAATTATGTTTCTCTCCACTCTTTGTCTGTTGATCTTGCTGTAGCTTAGAGAGATGGATAGCATGGCATTTCCTCTATAGTTTGGCTGAAATGTTGAGGGCATGGCTCTATTAACTGGAGTCTGAACTCTGATCTTCACAGAGTGTATTAAACGGAGGAAGATAAATTCCCTTGCACAGCTAGAGCTATGTTATATAGAGCACTTTTATCCTCATGCACTTAGAGTTTATAGAGGTAGCCAAGGTTATAGTGACAAAGATGTGGAATTTCTAAAACCATTAATGGACATTTAACTGTTGAGATTTAAGAAACAAAGCATATTGCTCTATTGATATTGGCCAGACTGGTCCTAGCACTCTGTCATAGAAATTATGCAATGATTCACTTTAATAGCATTACCTTGTCAGTGTTGACTTGGTTAATATAATCTGAGAGTGAGATTCAGGCAGTGTGTATTTTCAGGAGTATGCATCTGGCTCCTGATCCATTTGTAGTGCCAGTTAAAATAACAGCATAGCCAACTGTTAAGGCTGCTCCTGTGGCACAACAGTGTGCGATTTAAGCAAGACCAGGCCATGAATATGGATGGCGTATCAGAACAAATGTCCAGACAGGAGGGGTCAAAGCCTGTGTTGCTTTAATTAAAGTAGGGATAAAGCAGCGGCTGTCCTCTCGTAGATGAACCCTCCCACCACCAGCAGCTCGAATGCCTTCCCATGTTTTCCTTTGTCACAGCCTAATCCTGTATTATTTCCATTGGGAGACCTTTTCTCTGTTTCTGTGTGTCCAGAGTGCAGAGATCATACTGCTAGTTAATGACTGGTTATCTCTGAATAAGATATCTACTGAATAAGATATCTACTAATAAGATATCCTTAAGGTTGGGGTGGTTACACTCCATTCATTTTTGCACTTGAAGTTTCATCTGCTGTGGTGTTGGTATAGAAAGATGCATAGCTGATATAAGATGAGTAGGGGATCAGGCTGTGAGAAGATGCCCTTGCTCCTGATGGGCACAACAGAAAAGCATTCACCAGTGATCACTAGTTTGAATCTTGACGATGCAGTAAGCATCCATGTCTGGGGGGTGAAGAGAGCAAAATGGCTTCTCTCTCTGGGTGGGAGGAATGGTGTCAATTACAGTGACACTAGGCAGTCGTGAGCCGAAATGAGCTCATGTATGTGGAAGAGGGCAGATAGCGCTTTCCTTTTTTTGTGGATTTGTAGATGCCCTGTCTGTTTGCATGCGTATATAAAAGGTTTAAATAAGTGAGAATATAGCAGCAGTGTTCATTTGCATCATCAGTCTCATTAATTTCACAAAAAACACAAAATGTTCCACTAGGCCAAAAAAACTACCCATGTAACCATTTATCCAAGGAAACAGGGACATTAACTGGAAAATCCTCCATTTTTTCCCATGTACTGTATTTCAACAATTGTAGTTCTATTCATTAGTTTCAGCAAACTATAACTATATGTGATCACAATGGTGAAAAGAACAATTGGTGTTGACAGATAGACGATAAAAGGAAGAGTCTCAGAACAGCAGGATCTCTGGGATTGATTGGATTTTGGGAGCTCATGACCACAGAGAGGAAACACTGGAGACCTAGGACACTAAACCTGGTACAGATCATATGGCATCAGGAAATCCCACCTCTGGCACTAAAACCCACATAGAGTGGCACATCATTGGCTATCATCTTATCCCATGTAAGAGAGACAGGTATGAGAACTATACATCGGCAATCCAGCTTCCTGTCTACTTAGGTGTTAGGCCATCCAGGGTGGAGGCCATTTTAGCCTCCCTGTCTGAAATAACATTTCCTCAAGTGATAACCTCACAGATCCAGCAGAGGAAAGAATTCACACCCCAATGTTATCTTTGGCGCACACTGTGCAACATGTGAAAATGAAATGGCATGTATGGAATGTTAAGTTGGACACCATGGTCTTTGAGGCGAATGTCATTGGTGAAGATAGACAGCTAAATATAATACCACAGTTTTGTCTGAACAGCATGTTTTTATTAACTTCTATTCATGTTCTTAATAAAAAATAATAATTTTATGTGCAATCAATATATATATATATATATATATATATATATATATATATGTGTGTGTGTGTGTGTGTG
>JANDJT010000012.1:25008976-25032748 GCA_024331685.1 Stegophilus panzeri | reverse complement strand
TAATTATTATATTTATTTTTTTAAACTGTTTTATGTAGTGGTTATGTATTTTGTACACTTCTGTAGCTTTATTTGTGCAGATGAGGCATTACTATGAACATCACTGTTCCACCATTAAGTTCCCATTCACATATCTGATGTTCAATGTAAGACATTTAATTTTGCCTGGCAGTCCATGTGGGTGGTGTTGCTGCCTCACAGCTCCAGTGTCCCCACTTTGATCCTGAGCTCGGGTCAATGTCTGTGTGAAGTTTTCCATGTTCTCCCTGTGTGTATGGTTTCTTCTGGGTTCTCCAGTTTCCTTCCACTGTTTGAAAGTGTACAGGTTGGTGGATTGGCTGCACTAAGTAGCTGTAAATGAGTGTGTGAATGTGTATGCGCATGGTGCCGTGCGATAGACTGGCAGCCCATCCAGGGTGAATTCTCTCACTTTGTGCTTTGATCTGATGTGCACATTGAGATCTAGGAAACCAGAAATGTGAAAACGTTGGCAAATGACATCAAACTTGTATGACCCTTTCTTTATGCCCTTTAAATGGTACAATAACTTATGCTCACATTTATACTGATGGTACACTTTGTCATGATTAATTTATTTCATGAATTAATACACTACAGACATTAAAAGTAACTATTAGTTATGCTCTGTGTCACTTTAGTAAGGAACAAAATGCCTGTACTGAATATTAAATTCCAACAATTTGAAGAGGCTAGCATATAAATAAATCTTTTAAATCAGTGCAATGTGTTATCAAATATAGCTGCAGTGTGAATCAGTCACTTCACTGGTCTAATGTTATCAATCTGTTTCTTATTAAAGAAATAGTGAAGTGCTATGGCAATACTCTTTTGGAAGACATTGGCAATGGTGCATTAAGCAGAGTTGATTTTTCACCCATTATGAGTGGATACCAGCTACTAAGGGCCATCACTTTGAATAATTTTACCAGAACAATTAACCAGCCACTAGTATTGGTCTGGATTGTGGCTTCCCAAAAAAGGATTTGACAATATTTGGTTTTCTCAGTGGAGGTGATGCACCTGTTCACTTGTAATTTTAAGATAATTTGCAATTAATAAACAGGCTACAGATGGCATGGACTTAGTATGGATCATACATAACAATCGCACATTGACATGTAAAATGATTTTACACACGGACCTGTAATAGCCAGTTCCAAAGGGGAAGATGCTGATGGTGATTGTGTGGCATTGCAGAAAGAACCTGTAGAGAGTGTGTGTGTGTGTGTGTGTGTGTGTGTACAAGTAAAGATGTCCGGCTTGATGCCGCTGGTCTCTAATTGGAGTTTACGTATGGTTGGCTGAGTGGCACCAGAGTGAAGTGCCAGGAGGGCGCCAGGTCTATGCTGCCCTTTTGTTAACCGCGGCGTCAGATGGAACGAGCGCTGAATGAACGAATGCTACTCAGAAGGCTACGTTGTTTTACATCAATCAGCATTGTTTGGCAGTGTACTACATGCCTTGTTGATGAGGCAGAGAGTATTTCAGTCTGTATTTGTTTGGTAATGGGCCAAGCCATTAGTGGGAGCAAGTGGTGGGGCAGTCGTCTGCTGGATTGTCTTTGTTTCTGTTTTGTGTGAAAATGCATTAAAGGTCACTGAAAACATAACTAACTAAATGGCTCACTGCATGTTGTCCATTTCTCCCTCATTTGTTTCACTTGTAGGACATTTTATTCTATTTTTGCCTTTCTGATGTTGGCTTTTTTCTAAGAATAACTGTAAATTTGTTCATCTAAAATGTATGGTGTCCAGAGAAACACTTTCACATGGTAATATTCTGACATTTACTATTATATATAGTTCTGAAAACTTCCTGAACGGAAATATTTCTTTCTCCTGTATCTCAATCAGTGCAATGTTGGAAAGTAGGGCTGGCATAAGATATGACAAAAATATCATATCACAATACTTGAGGACATTTCTACAATACACGATGTGCATCATCATATATAATTTAGCTAACAAACTGTCTGCAAAACAGTAATAAAATAAACAAAAAAAACATTGACTTGAATACCATTTAATTTGCAATTATAAAAAAAGTTTTTAAAAATAATAAATAAATAAATAAAAATACATCACCATACTAACAATATTTCAGAAAAGTGTATTGTGTAATCATTTATCATGATAACGATATTATTGATATATAATCACCCAGCCCTATTAGAAAGTAGCCAAAATAAAACATTTCCATGTTGTTTTGGTGACATATTTCATAAAGTAGAGATGTAAAAGTATAATATTTGCATAAATAGTCAATAGAAATAGAGATTTTTCCAGAATGTAGGTGTAGCAGTATCCAACAGGTTTTTGCCTCACATATGGTTTCATCTTTTTGTAGTGATATAGTAATGTAAATCATCTGTTTTATTAGTTATCTGACCTAAAGGCTGAGCCTTCCTTGCAGAGGAAAGACAATGTGAGGGATTTGTGGTTGTGTTGAAAAAAGAGATTACTAATTAGTTTTTATGTTAGTTATATTAGCATTCAGACTCCCCATTTCCTCCCTGTCATAGTGGCTCATCCCTCTTATGAATATTCCGTGAATCCGGTGCTTAATATGCATGAGTGGGTGTGTGTAAGCAGAAGTGTATTAGTGGTATAAAAGCATAAAAGGCAGAGAGAGAGAGAGAGAGAGAGAGAGAGAGAGACGGGGAGAGGGCAGGAAATTACTGCACTTGCACACTTGAATGTGTTCACACAGAGAGAACACTGCATTGTGGAGTGTGTATAAATCTTCACCAGTGAGGGAGAGCGTGAGAGAGAAGCTTACAGGAAGGAGGGAGAGAGCATACAGAGTTACTGCTCTCTTCCAGAAGGAAGGCTGGATGGTGTGAACTCTTCATCATGGGATGCAACCTCTGTACTTTACAGAAGCCAGCAGAGCGATACAAGCTACTGTATGAAGTGTGCCGGGTAACTGACTTTCATTCACTCATGCATTTGTTACAAACCTTTTGGATCAGTGCTAGATTATCGGGAATGTTGAAATCTTTAAAACAGAGCCTTGTTGTTTGTTCCTTGCATGAACTAATATCTGATTTTATGATATCATTATAAAATATCTCATATTTGATGGTCTGGTGATGTCCTCTGGTGACACTTTATATTATTTATAATATTACATGTCATTTTAAGATTCCGCTTTTCCCTTGTTGTGATTATAAGGGTGGTAAAGGCAGAAGTTTGTGAACCCAGTTTTAGCTGGTGGTGGTGTTGTAATGTGTATAGGTCAATGAGAATAAACTGAGCCTTTCACTATGTAATGTGAATTTCACCTTAGTCTATGTTTGTAGTTAACATCAAAACACTTTAGAACTTGAGCTGTTCTCTGCTTGCTTTTATTTATTTTTTTATACTATTTTCAGTTCTGGTCTGTTTGTGAGTGTTCCTATTCATTTTCAAGTTTAAGATCTCAAATTGTTCTTAGGTTACCATCCTCATTCGTATAGATTTTTATGCATGCTCTCAAGATTAGAAGATTTTAATGAAGCTACAACACACAACAATTGTAATTCAAGATCAGGTGTGTCTATGTGGTTTTATTTTGTTTTCAGGCAAAACTTTTGCACATTGAACAAGTATGGAAATGTTAGTGCTGTGTGGTTTATAATATTGCCTCATGGTCTGTGATGTTGGTTTTTAGTTTTGTTGTGTCTTAGGATGCTGAGATCTACTGTTGCACATGGTCGAAGGGGCTATGATTGAGCCAGCAGGGGGCTGTGTAGAGCCTGTTCACTTGTTCAATTACTCACACACACACACACACACACACACACACACACACACACACACATTGTGACCTACTGTTCACATAATTATTAATGCAGTTAATTAATTCTATGGCTATGCCTCATACTTGTGAGGTCAGAGTCAGAATCTGAAAGCATGTTTGTTTCAAACAACAAACACAAGAAACTCCAGAAAGAGCATTGTTTTAGCTGCTTTTTGTGGTTGGGGGGGGTGCGCGTTTGTGCATGCGAAAGGAAAGCTAATGGGTAGCCACTATGTGTATTTTTCATTTGTATTAGCCTCTGTAGGTGCTCCTCTTCTGTGTCTGCAGACGAGCTGTGCTTTGATCAAACCCATGTGAGAGTGGGACTAAAAGCCTTGTCCCATATTGGGGAAAGTGTGTGTGTGTGCCCTAACATTAAATCATGTTTTCAATCCAGCTTTTTCTTTACAGAGAAAAAAGAAATATAGGGCCACCTGAATAGATCACAATCCTCTGTCCTACTCTTCCCATCCTCTATAGAGACTCTTGATTGGCAGACTGTTAGCTAAGGGCACCATGCTGTTAGTCTTATGGCCCCCTCGCCTTGCCAATTACTCCTAGCAGGGCTACCACCTGAGTGGACTGAGCTTCAGCACACAAAGACCATCACCCATGTTTTCCATCAAACTATCACTACTCAGATAAGGCATCCAGTATACCTTGAATTCTCTCCTCCAGCTTTCTTATGAAATGATAAATCAGGAGAGAGGCATTTTACCTCTAAATGCATGTAAGCAATAATTATCTCAGTGCGACATTGCCAAAGCAAGTGACAAGCAGCATGATTAAATTTCACCAATAAGTGTTACCCATTGATGCATCAGGACAGATCTTGGAGTTCTTGAAGTCTTCTTGCATTTTTGTGTCCGACTGCTTCAGTGAGGGATGATTTACGTTTCTTGTCCATGTGATATGATACTTCTTAATCAGATCATGTTGTAAACTAACTTTCTTGCACATGTAGTGAGCTGTGTGGTGAGGATATGGTTACTGAGAAATTTTATTTTTGGCCAGTGTGACAGTCAAACCCAAGTAAATCTAGGAATGAGTAGTAGGGCACTGGTGGATTTTTTATTTTTTTTCACTGGTGAAATTTGGACCACTTTCCTATCACACAACAGCTAGATGAAGGCTGGCATGTGCTTCCTCCTACATATATGTGACAATCCACTGCATCACTACATTCTCTGAGAAAAGCACTTGCTGCCATCCACAGCAGACATGAGCTCATAGAAGCCTACAACTGGATACTGTTGCTCATATTTGACAGGGAAGAGTAACACCATCCCTTCCACCCAGAAAGTACATCTATGGATGGCTGTGGCATCATCAGGATTCAAACTCATGATCTTCCATCAACAGAGTGAGCGTTTTCTGTTGCACCGGATAGGAGCCCAGCACTGTTGATTTAATGAACAGAGCCCAACATTTGATTGAAATGTGAAAGTCTCAACCCCTCTTGTCATCCATAGGTTCCACAATGTATTCTATGTGTGCTTGTGGTACTCATAGACCTGTGCGGGAATACATGGACTTGATTGTCTTTTGCTGGATATTTCAATGGCAGCAGATACAGAGAAAGTGAACCAGGACGTGTCTGGTGTGGGAAGAGTGGGTGTGTTTGTGGGAGAATGGATGGGTTTCATGGAGGTTCAGGCTCCAGGCTGGCCTCATCCTCAGATAATACATACACATCCTATTCATTAGGGTGTCTGGCATCTTCCCTACCCCCCAGCCTCTATCACTTTCTTTCTCCATTTTCCCTTGTCCAGAATTATTTCTCTCATCAGTGCCTTAGTCAACCAAAGAGCGGAAAAGAAACATACTCCCAGATGTCAGTTCCTCTTCAAGGTCCACTACAAGTCACCCTTAACACTTTCGTTATCCCAGAAATCTATGGTATATGAGTCGTCATGATGCCATGACATCACTGAGCTAGAAGGGCATATTTCCATCCTCCAGTCCACCTCCCTAAGCTCAAACATTCATCATTAAAGGACAGCTTAACCTCCTCGGTGCCTTTGTATATGCTTAGGCAAGGCTTAAACTATACTTACTCTAGTGTTTGAAAATAGCACTTCACTCTACCCATTGATTCCAGAGAAAGGAGCCTATTCGGAAAAATGTCTGTTAGGAAAAGCGTATTAGCACTTGACTCCCTGAACGCATACAAGGGGAGAGAAAAGCCATTTCTCCCTCAGTTAAGATAATTAAATCCCAGACTAGGCACAGTGTGATTTTTGTCTTGCCATCCTTGCAAAAGTTGACCTCGCTAAGTGCACCACAACCCCCTGCCGACAGCTTCAAAGCAGGCAAGGTATGCACCATGTGGAGATGCAAATTCCTCCATTGGTGTTTTCTCTTAATCTGGCTGCATGGCTGACTGTATGGAGACTCCTAAAATCACCCAAAAGCAGCCGGTAATCGCCATGGCGCCTGTATTTTGTTTCCCTTTTAGCTTTCCCTACTAGCTAGTAAGGTTCTGTAAAGAGCTTGGCTTCCATGATGTTTTCTCTGTCCAAGAGTGCTTTTGATGTGATTAGAACAAATTGTCTTATGGAACAAAAGCAAAAGGTCATTTTGGTTGGAAATGAACGTGAATCTAATTAAATTACATGTAGAGATAAGGTGCATATCTTGTGCAAGATAAAGGAGATTGGGAAATAGATTTAGGATGCTACTTGTTTAGGTAATCTAATAAAATGTTAAGAATAATGAGCTTTACCATGGAGACTGTGATTTGTTTATCGCACATTAAGGAACACCAAACTAAGATTTTGTTAAGGCCCTTAATAAGACAGGGATATGACAGTCAAGAACATCCTCATCCTGAAGTTTGTGTGCTAATGAGGCTTGGCAGAGCCATGGTGAAGCAGTGGTTAGCTTGTGTTGAATGAGTTGAAGAAAATCGGGAGAGAGACACTTTGCTTAATCAGAGACAGATTGAGGCCGCAGCGCCTCCACAGCTGTTTCACATTGGAACAGGTGGCCAGCAGTCACTGGGGACAGATCAGTATACTCTGGACCAGCCAGGACATAACAATCTCTCTCACATGACAAGATGTACAAGTGGCACGGACAGGGTGCAGATATAAAGTGATGGCTACAGAGATGAAATGTAGACAAAACAAGGGTACAGCATAATAAACAGACAAACAAAACACTTTGTACTTATATTGATGATGTAATGAGGCCGATGTAACAAATAGTTGTATTTGTACAGCTATAACCCAAACAGTACATATAACAGGAGTACTAGTGCAGTATATGAGATGAATAATATATTCTAACAACAGTATAATACTATATAAGCTGTTGTATTTTAGACTGAGATATAGTACAGGTGTGGTGTTGTGTGAGGACATATAGGAGCAGGTGTTTATTGGGTCTTTTTTTTTTTTTTTTTTTTTTTTTTTTTAAACAGGTGATGTGTTTGAACAGATGCTTACAAATGCTTTGTGTTGATCCTCAAAAATAACGGACATCAGGGCAGATTAAATGTGCCGCCTGCTTTTCTCGTTGTATGATGTCTTTTGTTGGCATGTCTTTGTTCTTCCAGTTGTATGATCAGAAATACCATGATTGCAGTGTGTCATGCTTTGGATGTTCTTTTTTTTTTTTAATTAACAGTTAACAGTCAGTATTCTGACAACAGGCTATGGATAGATGAGTTCATTTGCAGACTCCTTTGTATTAACACCTCCAATGGTTTGCTCCGGAGGCTTGTTACTCACTGGTAAATGATGGGACATGATTAACGATATAAATCGCATGTGTGAACACATGTTTCGGAGGTGAAAAGTGGTATGTATCCCTGGTGTTCATGCCGAGTGATGAATAAAACATGCTGACAGAGAGGTCTAATCTTTGTTAGAGCTGTGGGCCCCTTTTAAATGCAGATGATTGAGAGCCATTACTTCTCATTATTCCTCGTCAGCCTGAGTACTCCCTCAGTGCCTAATCATCGCTATCCCTCTGTGCCGGACAGCTGATATTTAGGACACGCAGTGGAGGCAGTGAAAAACCCAACTAAGATATTTTAATATTTTATCTTTTGAAGTAACATCTTTTTTTTAGTAAGATTTTAATTTTGCCATCATTTAATAATGGTTATAGTCCTAGGGTCTTATGAGAGGATGAAATTCAATACAGTATTTTTTTTAATAATACATCCATGTTGATGCATTATTTCTGACCTATATACATGGTATAGTAAGTAAAAGAATATCCAAAAAGTATGTTTCTTACAAATTAATGCCTGCACCTATTTCAAATTATTATGCACTTTTAAAAAATTAGCCATAGTAAAATATTTGTATCTTTAGATCTAGTGAATGAGCTCATTGCATACTTGGTACTTCAAACTGGTAAAGGTGCTTGTTCACACTAACAAGTAAAAAACAAATCATTGCCCATAAACCATAGTAGGCCAATTCCATTCCGACTGCTCTGTGCTTCATGCGTAGCATGTTACTTTTGTTTAAAATGCATTTTAATACAGTAATATAACCCAAGAAATCATGTATCTGTTGTTTTAAGTCTTTCTTCTTTTTTTGCGGCAGATATTTTTGATTTGGAACTAAAATCAGGTAGGAAATGAGGCTGTGAGAGCAGAGAATTGGGCAGGCAGCAAAAAGCCTGCTCGATATGACTGGCTCCCAGAAATTATTCGGAACAATAAATTTGGATATGTCACTTTATAATGACTTATACCACATTGCTGTTGAATTTTCATTTCTGATGTGGTCAGAAGGTGGTTAATGTTTGATAAAAGCAGCTGTGACAGTACTGCAGCTGTTGATTTCAAATCACAGGTTTATATTAATGGGCTGATTATAATATGTAATGACTGTTATGGCGGTCATGTTACAGTTTAATCTAAAACTAATAATAGACCTTACTGTCATTTAACAAAGAAAAATGTCTACTCATTGATTGGGTGAAACCTTCTGTAAGAAGACATTTATTTAACATTTATAGAAGAAGTCTCTTGTGAGTTCTTTGTAACAGTCAGTAAGTTGTCCTTAGTTTTGCATTCAGCTGCACTACACCACCACATTGTTGATTATTATCCTATAACAGCAAACCCTATCATGTTTTATTCCTAATACACTAAATGGCCAAAAATTTGATTTGTGGACATTTGAGCACCACTCCCATATGCTTTTTGATCCCGTTCCAGATTTAGTCTGCCTTTACTGTTATAATAGCCACTCTTCTGGAAAGAAGACTCCACTAGATTTTGTAGCATGGCAGTGGGGATTTGTGCTCATTCAGCAACAAGAGTGTTGGTGAGGTCAAGCACTGATGTTGAGCGTGAAGTCCTGGGGTGCAGTCTGCATTCCAGTTCATCCAACACTAAGGGGTTCAGTGGGGTTGAGGTCAGGGCTCTGTATAGGCCACTCGAGTTCTTCCACTCTATCCTTGGCAAACGATTTCTTCATGGACTTTGCTTTGTGCACAGGGGCATTTTCATGCTGGAGCATGTTTGGGCCTCTTGGTTCCAGTGAAGGGAAATTATAAGGCTGCAGGCAACCTATACAACTGTGTGCTGAAAGTCTCATGCCAACTTTGTGGCACCAGTTTGGGGAAGGTCCACATATGGTTAAAATATGGATGTGTACAGTGTCCACAAACCTTTGTATAACAATTCTGTAACAAACATATGTTGCATATGAATGCATGCGTGTCCATATGTTACTAGTGTGACTGCAGATTTAGGCAATAGCAAGTCCTCCTCTCTGTTGTTTTGAGATCTAGTCTACCTTTCTGTAGTTAAAGGCCATTCATCAAGCTATCAGAATGAGAAACTACCTCTAATTAAGGGTTATGTAGGTGTAAGCTTCTGGCCTTTTCTCATCACTACTGGCAAAATGAATCAATCCTCCCTTTCCCCTGAACTTAAATCCCACTGAATTTACTTACAAGACTCTTGAGACTGGCCAACATGGCTTTTCTCTTTCCTTCAAGATGATTTGAGATGCTGAATTGCTTCTGTTTAACTATAATGTCTAATTACCTTCTAGCAGCTTATCCACTCTTCCAAAATATCCACTCACAGGAAACCTCTGGTCTCCATCGCACCACAGACATTTTTAAGTTGGTCATGTTGCTGGCCCATGTTTTCATCTTCAGTGAAGATTTTCTATCATTTGTGACATCACAGTAACACAGTTCCATAATAATGTTCAAGATGGTCAAAGATATGAATCAGAGATCATTGAGATTGATCAATGCTCCTTGGTCAATTTGCATTAATAAATGTAACAGTTCCATGTAGAGACTGGTATCTTGATGCAGCAATTCTGCCCTGAACTAATTTTGTCTCGTCTGAGCGTGGGAAAGTTTGTTCTCCACAAACACCTGAAGCAGTGCTTATTAAGCCATGTAGAAAGGCCAAGGAGAGCTTGGAGGAAGTGACCATTTTCAATTTATCGTTCTCCTCTGGAAAATACAATGTCTAATGCTTAAACAAGATTAAGTGGTGGGGAGAAATAATGCTGTATTTTTCCAAGCAGCTTATGCCCATCACAAGCAGTCTGTCTTTGCTACCTAATCCACATCAAGAATGCATGCCGTTGGAGAAGAAAAGTTGCTTGGTCTCACGCCGTCCAAAGAAGCTCCCCTTGTCACCATTAGGCATCCCCTAACAACTCTTAAAGGAGTATAAAACCAGCACCAGTTCTGCTGGGTTTATTCTCGTGACCAGACTGCTAAACATGTAAGAAAAGGAGGATTAAACACAACTGTAGACAGACCTCCCCTGTAATGGGAATCTTTGCAAATCCATTACTCCAGGCTCTTCCTGAGTCATCCAGCTCTGACTTCTGTCCATACCTCAAACATCTTTGCCTTTCCCTCCTCTTATGCATTAACAATCTTGAGGAATTTGATTAGGAAGCCTAGCACATTAGAAAGGTGGGTGCCTTAAAACCTCAGTTTAGAAGAACTGACATATTGCCACATTTTCCCAAGGACTAGATGGAATCACAGTGTGTGCAGAATGAACCAGTGCTCTGATCAATTCTTATAGCCTATTGCTCAGACTAGTTACTCAAAGCACATCAAAGCATGAAGAATCACACTGCTGATTCAGTTTGACTGTTCATCCAAAGTCAGCCTCTTGCTAACTGTAGCACTGGAAATGCAAAGCAGTGTTTTATTGCCCGTTGTTCTTGCTCATCATTATTGCTCATTATTATTCCAGCCAAAGAGTGCGCACTGTGGCCTTCTGTCATTACCAAGGACTCGGCTGAATATTAACATTTACCCAGCGGCTTTATTTAACATAAAAATTCCTCTGAGGCATTAATAGCCTATGACGTGTAAGATTCAGCAGAACGTCAAGAACTAAATAAACAAAGGTTGTTCCATAACCAATTTTGAGCAGTTTGTCAGTGTAACATTCCTGCTCTCTGGCTTTGAGTTAATGAATGGCTGTTTGAGCAGTGATGTCATTACTAGTGTCCTCCAGGGGTGATCATCTCTGCAGTTCAGCAGGGTGAAGAGTATTGGTTCACAGAGTTGCTAGCGACTAGAGGCTACAGCTCTCAGCCATTGTAGGCTGTGTCAAAGGTGAGATTGTTGAATGGGGTTTCTGGTGGAGTGTATTCCCTGCTGGGGAGCTGGATAAGGGAGGTTGCTGGGTGTAGAGCGAAGGCTGCATGGCCAGTGCTTTGTCTCAGGGGTCATGGATTCTAGAGAGGAAAGAGATTCCTAGGGAGATCTTGCAGGGAGCTGAGCACAGCGAGAAGAGTGATTGTTGTTGTTTTTTTTTACTCAGAAAAAAGGAGAGTCTTGGATGGAATAAAAGCACAAAGGAAGACATTGAAAAGTGGATAGACGGAGAAAGGGAATGTACAGAGTCATTCTCGAAGAATGAATGAGAGAGTCAGGCTTCACAAGTAGAATTTATCCTTTGGCAATATATTTTAGAATTTAGCAAAGAGTTGAATCACATTTAAAAACCTTCAGCTTATTGTTTTAACTTAGCTTTACTATAGCCCTATCTTTTCAAATGGTTTATTATGGACTTGCATTTTTTTTTTTTAACTTATTAGGTTGGTGAATTGCTGTGATGGTGGTGACTTATTTTAAAATGGTCTTTTCT
The DNA here is from genome assembly GCA_024331685.1 of Stegophilus panzeri. Classification (NCBI taxonomy): domain Eukaryota; kingdom Metazoa; phylum Chordata; class Actinopteri; order Siluriformes; family Trichomycteridae; genus Stegophilus; species Stegophilus panzeri. Next base: position 25,020,837 of record JANDJT010000012.1, on the reverse strand, counting down.
AACTTCTGACATTTCATAATTTGGCATCGAGCTCATTTCAGATGATCCAGTTTGCCTTCAATTTGGATTAGAGTTAATCCGTTCTGGTTATAAGTTATCACATAACCGCTTCAACGTTAAAAGTGCATGACTCCTCAGTGAGCTTCCTCTTCGCTGTCTCTTTGACAGTCAAAAATCCTCATCACTGTAATAATGTCTTTAGACGTCTCCTTACTGAGTTTTAAGTAGGCAAGGTCAAGGATACAACTCATTTGGATGCATTGAGAGAGGGTTTGTTTATATGACTTTCATACAGAATTCTTTATGACGGTGTCAGATGAAATGTGCATTAATGCTTATCAGAAAACTAATGTTGTGCACTCAAGAAACACTGAATACCACCATATGATAATAATGTCGATGTAAATTACAGAAATGGTTTGTTGCACGTCGGTTTCTTATGAATTCACATCAGTTTCATCATCCCAGGAATGTACATTTGTGCTTTGCTCAGCTGGAAAACTGAGAGTTGTGCGTGGCTGTATAAATTCCCCAGGCACAGATCCTATCAAAGCTGTCTCTCATCTATGGAATCACAAATGAACATGTTGGGATTGCTGTGGCTGGTGAAACGCCAAGGGAAAAGCTCTGTTAGTGCTGTGATAAGAGAGGCAGCTGACCCTGGGTTTAATATACAGTTAGCAGTAGCACTAAAATAGCCTCTGGCTCCTTATTACCTTAATTAAGCAAGCCAAGGTACTGTTTTAGCTTTTAGAAAACCACAGCCCAGAAATGTGTATTTTTCCTGGTACTGGGCCGATGCATAGCCTGAAGTACTTTCCACCAGATAAGAGTATATTTCCATTATATCAGTTTACTATATGCTGTGGATTAAATTAGCCTGGTAAATATTGCTTCTATAAAATGCCAGTTTCACTTAGTGCCACTTACTTCTCAGGTTAATGCACCAATAGCGTTCGGATCATCAAGCTATAGTAACAGCATGCAGCTGTTGTATCCTACTAATTCATAACAGTTCATTAACTAGGATATATATAGAGCTATATCTCTAAATAATATTCATTACTTTTATAGCCTTACTGGCATTGCCCTTGAAGCATCCCCTTTGTAAGAACACTTTTTCAAGGTGTTTTTCTATAATATTTGCGCTGTTTAAAAACATTTCATTTCAGTATGTGCGTGATGTGTGTGTATGTATGTATGTGTATTTATTTATTTATTTATTTATTTATTTATTGTTACAGTAGTATTGTTTATGAGCCAACTAATTAATTGACACACAGGCCTACTGTTTGTCTCCAGATATCCATCAGACCCTGATGATTAGTTGATTAGTCTTTTAGGCAACCAACCGACAGCAAGTCAAATTTAAAAATACGTCTTTTTGCACGGCCCACTTTTTTGTTATTAACTATCTCCGCCCCAGTATTGGCTTGTTGTGCATATTAATTAATCTCTGCAGGTTAACATACTGCGCTCACTTAATCTCCCAGGGTGGCACCATATTTTACTGGCCCTAAAATTGCTTAGCGCAAGAAATCTGTTTCTTGACAACCCCCGATCCCCCCACCACCGCCACCACTATTCTCCACAATCTGGTTTCCCTAAGAGCCCTGATTAATTAAAGAGGGGCTCGTTCTAATTAACTTTTCCATTCTGAAGCATTTGCCTCTGACCCTGAAAAGAAGCCATGCGAAATTATTACAATTCGTCCTTGGTTAAGGGGAAACTGATCAAAACGGTCACTCTGTGCAGCAATGTTATATGCAAATACTATACAAACCTAGTGTTTATGTTGCTCTGTGCTGTTCTATGTGATGCATATCTTCTTTTTTTTTTTTTTCTTCATCCCTGCTCTTGGGCTGCAATTGAAGCATGACTGATGGAGAGAGAAAAGCCTGCTGAGGTAGAGAAAAGGCTCTTGGCTCCCCATCTGTGTTTCAGAAGGAATTCTGGAAAAGGGATAGACCGTGTTGAGTGAGAAGTCCCTACTACTAACAAGTCCACTCTCCCTGTGTGAATGTTAATATTTTCAATTTGAGCGAAAACACACACTTTATAATATTGGAATAATGATCATGAATTGGGGCTGCATTTGAATAGACATTGGTTTTTTTTTTCTCGTTTTTTTAAAAGCCATAATGCCTATTATCGTTTGTTGTATGTGTCTATCATACAACTAGATCCCTTGCTCTCAATCCCTTAATACTCCTCAAAGCAACAGTTTAGCTCTAACAGACTTTTCCTTTCTCTCTGCGTCCAGGTAAATGGCAAAGACCTGTCCAGTGCTACTCATGAACAGGCAGTAGAAGCCTTCCGCACAGCCAAAGAGCCTATCATGGTGCAGGTGTTGCGCAGGACACCGAAGCCCAAACCAGCAGGACCTGAAGGGGACGCACAGCTGATGGACATCAGTACACAGACAGACATCACCTTCCAGCACATTATGGCCCTCAGCAAGCTTCCTGCCTCAACACCTCCTGTACTTGATCAGTACATGCTACCTGAAGGGTGAGTGGCACCTCTTTTGGCCAATCTGAGTGGAGCAACTATATTTTTGAGGACCACTCACACAGAATAGGGCTGATCTTAAATGACAGATATTGCATACATGAGTCACTAAATAACTAAGATAATTTGCCCATTGTGGTTTGATGCTCTGTAGCTGGGGGGTATTCAAATAAAATTTGTAACAGTCCAGTTACATCACATTATTTGCATACAAAGGTCTGGATAAGCAACTAACATGACTGAAGGGTGACAACAGTTACCTTTTAATGCTTAACCATTAATAATTAGTTCATGGCTATAAATAAGACGATTTGAAGTGGTCGTTTTTCATTTGCTTTTCGGTGCCACAGACTCAGACAAGGCATATCTTTTTGAATTTTCGTTTTGAATTTGACACAGGGAGAAGAAACACATACTTCTCTGTGCAGTCATCTTTAAACAAATTAAATAATTTGCGCATCACACCGGAGAGTGTGAATAATGCCTTTTCTGACAATGGTTTATCTGGTCTGTGGTACAATGAGCTGCCTTCAGCTAAATAATTTACATAAATGCATGTGATTTTAAATAATTTGCAACTGTGGATCTATTATTGAAGCTGAGCTGGTTTATGTTTAGAAAACTAGAGTCATCGAACTACAACCAATTTTTTTTATCTATATGTGTTTCGGCTCTGCTACAGTATTTTCTGTAGTACTTGGTTTGATATGCTGAAACACTTCAGTCAACTGGTTGACAACCCCTGCCCTATAGGATTAATTGCTATTTAAAAGTAATTACACCTAAAAGTAGATAGCTCCTCTTACGACTAGACATTTATTTATCCTCTTGACACTAGCATACTTGTGAGCATATTTATACTTTACAAAGGTATGTTTACAATGTTTATTCTAGTCCATTTTACTAGTTTTTTTTTTTTTTTTTTTTTTTTTGGAATGGTATAAAATGACACTTTCCGGTTTACTTTAATACGACCTGTAGAGCAGCAGGGACACAATTTCTTTCAGACAGTCAATTGTGTAGCCACAGCCATCAGTAATGGGAGAACCTGAAATGTCAAGCAAAGAAGCACTCAGGTTCCAGTCTTTCACTTATGTCTTCATTAGCACTAGAAACCCTACAGGACGTCTGCACAGCTCCGTCTTACTGTAGGAATTGTTCATTTCAGTTTGCATTTTCTCCGGAAGCACTTGTCCGTTCTCTAATCTCTCCATATCACCTAAAGCTCCATTATTTTGTCTCATATTAAAGGCACCATTACTTCACCTTCACTGTCAGGACTGATACAGTTTTAAATGGTTTCTCAGCTCAGTGTCATTAAACAGCTCTCACATATCCAATGCATGATTGAGGCGGATATTTTTATGTTTTCACTTCATTAACCACCCTTTTTTCTTTTACCCCAGAACATTAACATATCAGTTCATATGGGATTCTACATGTTAATTACAAGAGCTTTCACTGAAGCATATGTTGGTTGGCTATACATTAATTCAAAGTAAAGAATGTATGTCTTTTGAAGAATGAGTCTATATTTTGATATCATGGCCTGGAAGTAATTTTAGGACCTACAATAAAAGCAGCACCTTGGCCAAAAGCATTTGTAATGAGATGTCATACAGGAAATATTTTTAGCATAACAAGAGAACTCTAAAACTTTATTTTATGGTTTTATCTTAAGTTTTATGGTGGTCATATTATTTTCACAGACATTCTCCCGGGCATGAGTATTTTGACCCGAATGATTACCTAGAGACCATGCCGCAAGATATGGAAAGAGAGGAACTTGAGTATGAGGTAACACACACACACACACACACACACACACACACACACACTCATTTTCCTGCTCTAGCTCTTCCCCTAAACATAAATGAAGATATATTTCTAGTGTGCTGTCAGTGTAGTCTAACTGTGCAGCTTAAAGCCTGTCTCTCTCCAACAAAATAACATTAAGAAGGTTTACTCTGTATGCACTCCTGCAGTAGATCCATTCTATTGACAATCCCAGTCCATTTGAACACTCATCAGCCCAGTTCCATTGAAAACGTCACACAGTGAGATTGTTCATTTACAAATATCACTGATTTCTAGGTCCCCAAACTGAAGTGATTCATGGAACGATTATAATCAGATGAGTGGGAGACAGAAACTGTAATGAGGTTGCAGTCAAAATGCAGAGGCAGTAGAAAAATGAAGTGTCATTAGGGTCATCAGTGTATTAATAATGAGGTGAAGTTTACATTTTTTTTTGGACAGATGTTCAGCACACAATTCTGCTTTGACCTTCGTTTCCTGAGGAGTGTTCATAAATCACCATGGGGCCACAGAAATACATGAATGATTAATAGAAAGCCAAAGCAACGCCATCTCACAACCAAATATAAAGTCTTTCCCTAATGACCACTGATACAAGTCTTGCCTTCAGGTGTAATGTAGGGATTAAAAGGGGGGCACGATGGGGCAGGTTATTGTGGACAAATCTATATTCCTCAATGTTCCTTTTTTAAATTTGTATTTCCAGAACATTGGACTTCATTTATCAAACTGGATTTGTTTGCAAGGACAGTTATACTATATATGGTATTCATGAAAATCCAGTTAGTTTGTAAAAGTCCTAGGTTTGTGAACATTTACATTTAAGGAGACTCTTCAATGAGAACCTCATTTGATAGGCTTCAAATAATGTAACTGCCCATAATTTACTGCAATGTTATGTACAGATTATGTTGTCGAGTTTAAATTGCTTATTCATTTCAACTGAATGCAAATATAATGAGAATTTGAGCTAAACACTTTTGCGTTATATTAATTACTTGAAAGAAAACTATTCAGCAAATCTACAAATTAAGAGAAATAGCTATTCATTTAGGATAAAAGAAATGGCACTATATAAAAGGAAGATTACTTAGTGTGTGTATTGACAATGCACTGCAATGGCTGAGCTGCATTACTGAAGGATTTAGCGCATGCCACGCTTGTGCTCTTTTGCTATTTAGTTGTCATTTTGTTGTTTTCTGCTGTCTGTAAGCTTTATCTTTGAATTTTGGTTTTGGGCATCACTAAATGTAAATCTGCTGTGCACTTGGTAATTTATGGATGATTGGCAGGTATCAACACTTGAGTATGAAGAAAACAAATTTTTTAGTTCGTTTTGGCCTTCGAAAACTTAGGCAGCTTGACTCAAAGATTGATCAATAAGGCCCATTGCCGGCAGGACTCGCATACTTGAATCATGCTGTACTAGTAGATCATGCTAAGAAAAAAAGTATGATGGACCACTGGTAGTGTAAAATATGGAAGACGGATTTATTTAAGAATAAGGCATTTCATATGAACAAGTGTTTTTAGTGGAAATTGAAGCTGAACTGGAGCGCTGAAGTGCAGGCAGAAGAGATTGAAGGAGATTTGGGTAGTCAGTTGTTCAATCCGCCTCCTCTCTTGGAAATAGCAATCTGTATTTTACAGATTACAGGTGTTGACAGGTGATAAACGAGGCTCGACTCTAGTGCCGTACTGAGGTCTTCATTCATCCTGTCAGCCCTGACTCTGAAAAAGAAATGGCTCCAATCCAGTTAAAAGCTTGTGAGACTGATAAGAGGGGCCTTGTCTGTGTTGTTCTGCTGATGTCTATCTGCCTGTTAATGCTGGTAATGTACTATATATGCTAATTCACTATATATAGACACAGTTAAGAACAAGTTGTTGTGTTCTCTGTAGGAAGTGGATTTGTACAGGACAAATATCCAGGACAAGCTGGGCTTGACTGTGTGCTATAGGACTGATGACGAGGATGAAACTGGGATATACGTCAGTGAGGTGGGCACTAACTCTTTTCCATCTCCCTCTGTGATCGTCTTTGTTTTATATTTAGAGACAGACAATCTAAATTAACAATGGATGCTATTTATATGATCCTATTATAATTATAATAATAATAATAATAATTATTATTATTATTATTATTATTATTATTATTATTGTATTATTTCCCTATATACTTGTATACTTTTTTTTTTTTATGACTGGAACATTAACTGATGGGAGATTTTTCTGTGCTGTTTCAGTATGATCTTGAAATTGTGCTGTGTAATAATGATTATGATGATGATCATTGCAATTATCATTATTGTTTTAAATATTCAGAATTTCTGCAATGTTATTACATTTTGCAGTTTAGATCAATTGATCCATTATATGATAAAGTGAACCTGATGTCAGTAACGAAAATTAGAACTTGTTTTATAAGGTTGGTTGTTGCTGAAGAATGGCCTGTTTTTACTTCCTTTGACAGATTGATCCAAACAGCATTGCTGCAAGAGATGGTCGAATCAGGGAAGGGGACAGAATCATCCAGGTTTGTACTGGGTGGGAGACATACTAGAACTCTGTTTCACACACCAGTGCATCTTGACATTCAGGCTACAGCACAAGTTGCTTATGTGTCTGTTATTCAGATCAATGGTATAGAGGTGCAGAATCGGGAGGAGGCAGTGTCTCTGCTCACAAGTGAAGAGAACCGCAATGTATGCCTGCTGGTGGCTCGGCCAGAGATACAGGTATATAAGCACTTTGAAACACGTTGTGAAAATAAACAGGGGTTTAGTGTAGACTTAATCTGTAAAATTTTGTTGCAACACCTTTAGCTTTGATTACAGCCCACATTCATCGTGGCATTGTTTCGACAACCTTGTGTAATTTGACAACATTGATTTCCATCCAGAGTTGCATTCATTTTTGGTCGAGATCTTGTATTGAGGACAGGAGAGTCAAACCACAAAGAGTCTTCTCCAACACACCTCAAAGACTTTCAATGGGTCAGGACACTGTGGTGGCCAATTCATGTGTGAAAATGAATCCTCATGCACTCGCACAATTTGAGCCTGATTAATCTTGGCATTGTCATCCTGGAATATGCTTGTGCCATCAGGGAAGATCATAACACTGCCTCCAGAGGCTTGTACAGTAGGCACTCTGCATGATGGGTGCATCGCTTCATGCACTTCCCTTGTTACCCTGATGCACCCATCACTTTGGAATAGGGTAAATCTGGACTCATCAGACCACATGACCTTTTTCCATTGCTCCACAGTCCAATTACAATCACAGCAAATTGAAGTAATTTTTATCTGATTAGCCTCACACTGATTAAGCCACACAGCTGTTTAGTCCTAATCCTGTAAGTTCTTATCGCATTTTACATGTGGAAATGCTCTTACTTTCTATCAAGTATAGCCATGAGTTCTACTGTAGATTTTTTACTATGTGACTTGACTGAGCATTTTAAAGATCTCTGATTACGATCATTCAAGATTTTGAACATAAATTTTTCCAACCACATTTCTTCCTCAAAGAAGACAATTCACCACATAATGCATTGGAAAGTTCTTAACCCAATTCCAGGGATTTTAGCAATCTCCTTAGTTGTTTTCTTTGCTTGATGCAGGCCAATAATTTGCCCCTTCTGAAACACAGTAAAAAATTTTCCACGACCATAGGATACGTCTTCCAACATGGTTGTTTAAGAAATGAGAAGCTACACGCTGCATCAGTTAGGGTTAAAATAATTGTTGACAGCTGAAACATAGTAATCACTGCAATAATGATCCTGTCATAGGATCTTAAGTATTTGGTTATTTAAATCCAAGCAGCGACCTTTTTTTTTGGCCAAGCAGTGCACATTTATGTTAACTACATTTTTGAAGTATCAAAGCTACTCAATGTAACGGCTCAAAGTTTGGTCTTTTGTGACTAAACAAAAATTTAACAAGTTAGGATAGCTTACAATACAATGTTGGAACCATATTTGTTATTCTACAGCATGTGTTGAAAATGAGGTCCAATTATTTTTACAGTGTGCCTGACCTAATATTTGGATTGCTGCTATGTAATAGAATATTCAAAATGAGAGCAGTGGGGAAGGAAAGTGCAGTAACTCAGGACTGAACAAATGATTTGCGACTGGCAATGAAACATTCAGGGCTTGAGTTCTGAAATCCCACCCCTAAAAATCCCCATTAACCTTATGATTTTCTTGGTATAAAGGCATTGAAAGCTCTAATCCAAACAAAAAAAGAGCTCTAATCCACAAATACTTTTTTTTAATCTCTGAAATGTGTTTAATTTTAGGACAAATGTAACCACTCTTTGTTAGGCTTAGATTGACGGCTCTTCCCATTTGTCTTCTGGTACAGCTCGACGATGGATGGATGGAAGATGACAGAAATGATTTCCTGGATGATCTGCACATGGACATGCTCGAGCAGCAGCATCATCAGGCCATGCAGTTCACTGCCAGCATGCTCAAGCAGGTAAACAATCCATCAAATATCAAATATGTAGTCTCCAACTCCGTCACAGTCATCAGTCAGTCATGTTGTCGAACAGGCCTGTCACAGCAGATAAATGACAAGAAGCAAGTCATTTTTGTATGAATTCTTATTATTGCCTCCATGTCCCTTTTTTATCTAATAATTTTTTAATGAATACCTATGCGATTTAAGACTGACTATAGAAGAATGAGGATTCTTGCCTGGCACAGTTCTGTAAGGAGTATGGGAGAAAGACCACATCTGAAGCGCCACCTTCTTCCTATAAATCACTCTTAATGTCATTTGTTTAAGGGTGTGTTCTGTACTCTCAAACTGACAGTTCTGTGATTTTAATATTTTAAGCCATAATGTTTGTGAAAGTAGACAATATTTTTTTGTCTTGGTAGAAGTATTTTGGTGTAAAACATCAGAACATATATTTATTGGTATGTAAATAACATTTGTAGAAAACATAACTAATTCAACTGTCAAGTAGAACCTAACAATTCCAGGGTCTAACTTCTCGGTGCTTTTTCTTCTCCTAGAAGAAGCCGGTGGAGGATGGAGGCTTGATTGACACAGGAACACTGCTCTCGCAGCAGCATGAAAAGGACAGTGGCGTGGGCCGCACGGATGAAAGCACCCGCAATGATGAGAGCTCAGAGCAGGAGAACCTCTGCGATGACCAAACCAGTGCATCTACCACACTGGGCAGTCACAGACGTCTGGCATACAGTCAGGACACACTGGGAAGCAGTGACCTTCCCTTCAGCAATGAGTCCTTCATCTCAGCCGACTACACCGATGCAGATTTCCTGGGTGACTTTCCAGCTGATGAATGTGAGCACTTCAGGGAGCTGTTGGAGCTTAAATGCCAGGTGAGGAGTGGGGGTGGCTTGGGCATAAGCTGGCCCAGCTTTAGCATAGATGGCGGACAAGGATTTGGTCGTGCAGGAGATGATGATGTGGACAAGGAGCTGGAGCTTCTTAATGCTGAGCTGCGTAACATCGAACTTGAATGCCTGAGCATTGTGCGGGCGCACCGTACACAGCAATTACGTGACCAGCCATGGATGTTGCACAATAGTGGCTTCCGCAACTACAACACAAGTGTGGATGCGCGTCGCCATGAGCTGGCTGATATCAGTGAGCTTCCAGAGAAGTCAGACAAGGACAGCTCAAGTGCTTACAATACAGGAGAGAGTTGCCGAAGCACACCACTTACCCTCGAGCTATCACCGGACAACTCTTTACGCCGAGCCAGTGAAGGGCTTGCAGAAGCCAGTGCAGGAGGTACTGTAACCGGTCCCAATACCGGAGTTTTAAGGCCCCTGCTTTCAACTGTCCAAGAGGCTTCTGGCTCAAGCAGGAACCACACTTCTTCTCCCAAAGAGCCTGATGCTGGCCACCATTCTGAGGCCAAAGAACGCAAGCCGAGTCGCCTCAGCCATCCACACTCACCCTACAAACATGCCCATATCCCAGCACACGCACAGCATTATCAAAGCTACATGCAGTTGATTCAGCAAAAGTCAGCTGTAGAGTACGCACAGAGCCAAATGAGTCTTTCCAGCATGTGCCGGGATCCAGTATCGGCCGAGCCCAAAGCAGAGTGGAAGGTGAAGATCCGCAGTGATGGTACTCGGTACATCACCAAGAGGCCAGCACGTGACCGCCTGTTGAAGGAGCGTGCCCTGCGCATCCGAGAGGAACGCAGTGGAGGCATGACCACAGACGATGACGCAGCCAGTGAGCTGAAGATGGGCCGCTACTGGAGCAAGGAGGAGCGTAAGCAGCACGCCGTACGTGCTAAAGAACAACGTCAGCGGCGCGAGTTCATGAAGCAGAGTCGCACAGACTGGCTGAAGGAGCAGAGTGGGAGTGGCACTGATGACAAAAAAGAGGTCAACATCATTGAACTAAGTCACAAAAAAATGATGAAGAAACGCAACAAGAAGATCTTCGATAACTGGATGACCATCCAGGAACTGCTCACGCATGGTGCAAGGTCTCCAGATGGGACGCGAGTGTACAACTCGCTGCTGTCGGTGACCACAGTGTGAACTGGTACTCTAGCTGCTGTACATAGGACACTACCGATTGGAGTAAAGTATCCTGCCTCGTTCAATGTGGCAATGTTTGTAAATAAGGAAGTAGTATCTTTGTTTGAAGGGGTTTTGTGATCAGCAGTTAAGAGAAGGTATGATGAGAGTTTCAGAGAATGGACTATTAGGAGAGAAAAATGACACAAATGATTTTGCATAATACTTTCTATGTCACGCTTGCTTTTTGAGTAATTATAAAGGAACTGTTTCTTAACATTTGGGCCTTTCTGAAAGATTTATGAAAATAGTTTAAAGACCACATCATAAAACAACCAACGACAGCATTTTTTACAAGTCATTTTTATCAGTATTTTACTTATGATGCATACATTTTGCTTATTTAATGTAATACAATTTATTTAGCTTCATGGCCAACACAATACCTTGGGAGGATATTGTTACAGTTTTTTTCCAACAACATTACAACAACATTATTTAAAGGTGCTATTTAAAACAATTGCATTATAAACAGTTTGTTACATTGTGTTACAGTTGTTAAATAGGTCAAGATAACTTAAGGTGCGTACCTCCTGAGAGCAAGTTCTCCTTTTGTTAAATTGATAAACTGTAAATCAGTTTGCATTGTAAAGGTACATTGTGGGTTTTTTTTTTTTCTTTGAACAACATAATGAAGTCCTAGTCACTAATCTGCTGAAATAATCATTTTTAAGTACACTTCTCAAAATCTTAGAGAATTCTTGAAACACAAGCAGTATTGCAAAAACACCTTTCAAAGTTTTAATCACTTTGTGTGCATCATTGTGCATTTAATATGATTTACAGTATCTCACAGAAGTGAGTACACCCCTCACATTTTTGTAAATATTTGATTATATCTTTTCATGTGACAACACTTTGAGAAATGACACTTTGCTACAATGTAAAGTAGTGAGTGTACAGCTTGTGTAACAGTGTAAATTTGCTGTCCCCTCAA